>JAAEAF010013988.1:0-80279 GCA_011037195.1 Triatoma infestans
GGAAGTGAGCTGATGAGTATGGAAAGAAAGCTTCTGCACTACAATAACACTACCATAACGGGAACAAGGATGTTGACGTAGAAGTGGAGACTAAGGAAAAAACATTGTCCCATCAGATCCTTGGGTGGTCATGCCACTAACTTAAGCTTTAATCATCCACACTTCTTCCATTTTCAAGTTCTGCCCACATTCAACATTGCAAACACCTACGCGTTAATTAATTAAATAATTGATATTTTCAAGCATCAACTATATAAAAAGATAGTAAGATTTAATTGAGCGGCATTTCCATTAAATGAAATCACATCTTTAATCCAAATTGCGTATTTTTTTTTTTTTTAAACGTCTGGAAGGAAGATTAATTATACGTTATATCTGATCAAACCCACTAATCTAAGTAATTTACAAAAACGAAAGAAAAAAAATCACGAATTTTATAATTATTTATAATTAAATTTTAATGGTTGCAAATAGAAAAAAAACTTCATTTAAAATTTATTGATTATGAATTTGTAATTAATAATATTTGATGATAATCAATATTAATAACGATATTTAGTGGACATTTTTAACGGATGACATGTCGGCTAACATTTTATCTACTCCTTCGTTTTTTTTTTAATTGAAGGCGCGTCAGCATAGGTTATTGGCACCCGGAGCCTCCTCAGTGCACTGTCGGCCTCCGGACAGTGTTCTCTCGTTACAGACAACACTGACCATCACCGGTCAATGAGCTGTAGAGACATCTAAGGCAGCACAGCTGGACTAGAACCCGGGACTTCCGCGTGGTGCTGCTAATACCTTCCCTATTGAAAACAACTTATTGTTAATTAATAAAAATACGCCAGTGCAGGCTGTAATAATTGTTGTCAACGGTAAACACAAGTAGAGTTATAAATAAAATAAAATTCTTTTATAATACATCATTTTACTTTTAATATCTCAATTGAATTTTATAAGTTATTTTTATTTCGATTTAACTGAAGGAATAGAATGAATATTCTCAACTAATCTGGATTCAACAAAATAACGTTATGGTATTTATTGTGTTCATATAAAAAAGCACGTTTATATGGTAGGGTTGAGGAGTAGAAGTTTCATTATGTGAAATGTACAGAAATATGACACTTTTCCCAAATAAGTTTTTACTAGCAGGGTGAATTATACTATCCAATTCTTTAGAGGATCCAGCCTAATAACATGGAACACTCTAATAATGCCACCCCGAACATACTCACAATACAAAAAGGGTCTGTAGTGTGGTAGATAATGTATGTAACTATTTGGATTTAGCGAACTCCATAGCAAATTCTAGCTCACCATCACGCACACACATTCACTAACAATTATTATACATTGTTGTTGTCGTTAGTACCATAGAGGTAGAAAGCATCAGAAATATTTTCCGTGAAAGCCTGCATCTTTTTTATGGTCATCCACCAGTTTGGGGGCGTTTGCCCATCATCAGGATGTTTTTGTAAAAACAGTGTGATAACATAAAGTTAGGACATAGAATTTAGTTGATAAACTTAGCATCGAAACAAATTTGCTCCATGCAAGTCTATGTTATCACACAGTTTTGACAAAAACATCCTGAAAGAGGCAGGCTATCTCGAAAAATAACTGTAATCAATTATACATTGTTTAATTTTACAGGCGATTACATTCAGTGAACATATACTAACCAAGAGAGCTATAATAGATGTAATTGACCCTCTCTTCTGGACTGCTTGTTGAAGTAACTACCAGTTTACTAGTCCTCCTACGCTATACACATGAGTAAAATTTTAAGAAGTTTTAACAAAAGACGAAAGAATAAATTTAAACATGAAGTTTAAAGAATTTTTTTTGTTCATTTCATATGGGGCATGTCTAGAAAGTAAGTGTACTGAGGCTCTCACGGCCGGAGGGATTTTGTTATCGACATGTTGGCTACACTGTCGTGTAGCCTGATTCCTCCCCTCCGCAACGAGACCGGTTCGAAGTCAGCGTTGAGAACTGTCGACGCGAAAATACGTTTCGTGAAAAATGTCAATCCAATCTTCCGCCAAGTGTGAAATATTCAAAGTCGGGCTAGAGTTATTGAGACGCTACAAACTCCATGGAGATGAATTTCTCCGCTCCATCATTACTGGAGATGAAACTTGGGTTGCACACTACACACCTGAAACCAAAAGGCAGTCTCAACAGTGGCGTCACACCTCTTCACCCTCCGCCAAAAAGTTCAAAACCACAATTTCAGCCAAGAAAATCATGGCATCCGTGTTTTGGGACTGCAAGGCATAATTTTTATTGAATATGTGGTTTTTGTAACCTACAAAAATTCAGTACACTTACTTACTGGACATGCCTCGTATATAATTATATTAACAGAAATAAGAGAAGGGAATAGCTAAGTGGTTAGCGTACTAGACTCCCATGCGGAGGACACGGGTTCGAGTCCAGCTGTGTTATCTTTAGTTTTTTCTTCCTAGGAGCCTATTCAGCTCACTGTCCAGTGATGGACAGTGTTGTCTGCACTGAGAGAACACAGTCCGGAGGCCGGCAGTGCACTGAGAAGGCTCCGGGCTCCAATGACCATAGTTGTTGACGCGCTTTAAATTAAAAGCATGTGTATGCATCTCTAATGGTGGGGGCCAGTTCGAGCAAGATCTGTAATTAATGAGGAGTAAAATTTATAATAAAATAGTACTTTTCCTTTTATTCAATCAAAAGACCGTTATAATATCATTTTGAAATTTCTTATAGGAATTATGTTTTCATTCATAACTTGTAAAATATCGCTCAAAGAAGAAAACCGTTCAAGTAAATTTTTCTTATAAAAAAATAGAGGAATCTATTTCTTAAACAAAAGTCACACCCTCCCCATTTGAGAAAATGAAGTTGGTGCCTGTATCTCGCTTCTGGAAGCACCAAAAGAAATTTGCAAATTAAATTTGGTTTTCTAACAAAAAACTACGGGGACACGTATTTTTTTTTAGTTTTTTTCTAGCTATCTTAGTTTCCGAGAAAAAGTCGTTATCCATATATATACCTTGGGGACACCCTGTATATAGTTTTATTCTTTATGTTAAATTTTTCGTGCTTCTATTCTTACAATCTTTCTTTAATAAAGTTTTCGGCCTAAACCTTCACGAACGTTGATATGCTGGTGTGCTGAAGGGGAAGTATAACTAGATATATGGTCATCTATAATGCACATGTGTGAGAGCCAACAGTCGTTGCAAGCATGTGGTTAGTGAGTAGACAGACACATACATATACTATAGCAAAAGGGAGTGAAATAGAGAGAAACCTTTGGATGATGTGCAAGAAGAGCGAGCACGAGATATCTGTAGGGGAAATGAAAACATTCGTTAGCTGTAGTGACGTACCCTACAACACAGTACACACACTCTTGTTACTATAACCCGCTATTCGGAAAGAGGGTAGTTATTTATAAGATCTTCACCGTGAAATCACACCTCCATACTTATCACAAATTCTATCTCTCTCTCTCTCTATTTCTCCCTCTCTTAAATGTATATACAGTATGATGTACGTCATCACAAAAACTACTTTCCGCTACTGCTGCCCGGGACCAAGGATTGTGTTGATGAAGTATGATGTTGATTCATAACTTGTTATCGATCCAGACACCCAGCACTTCTTATCCACTATTACTCTCTTATGTCCGTTATATTTACCATTTTATGAAAGTTTATAACAAGCTTTTAAGTATAAATTACTACAGTCCGTAAAGCTAAAATGTAAACATTTTACCTCAGGAACACACGACTCTAAAGCAGGCTCAACTTTTCTGTATTAAACTATGAGATAATCTTATGATGGATAGAACTTATATCACAAATGTATTACATTAATATATTATTATGACAAGTTATTTATTTAATTTATCTTTTAAATTCTTTCTCATAAAGTTTTGCAAATAATCTACAACAGTTTTATGTAACTTTTCTGAGTCATTAACGGGATCGTAATCACCCGTTAAAACATTTAATTTTATTTACTATTAAATGTACAAACAAACCGAAAACACTTTTAACTGGATTTTTCAAACAGACTCATTCTTTCCATTTATTTCGGTGTAAATCTTTAAATTTCACTTTTAAAATTTTTTGGCTAATTACAAACAAGCCATTACTTGTGTTCGTTTACTGTATAACCGCAGATTAACTCAAATTCAAATTCAAATTTCGTATAAGTGTCAAATGCATCCGTTTAGAATTTATAAAGAAATTAGACACAAAGTTTTGGTCAAAATCAGCGTCCAGAAATAGCATTTTATTGATTTTTTTTTTTTTTTGCGCTTTTTACACTTGGTGAATAGTAAGAGGAGTACATTATATTTTTTTTAAAAGCAGTTGTATTAAAACTATATGCAGAAAAGCAAGAAGGTTGTCTTCTTTTGATATTACTTCTTCTATTGCCCGCAAGGGGTATCTGTTGCATGCAGTTACTTGGAGAGTAGCGACCTCACGGTTTACCACAGCTCAGTGTACTCCATGCACTCATCAGAACAGTACACAATACACTTAAACTACATACACTTTACAGCCAAGAACAAACACAGTACCCAAACTAGGGTCTCCGTCCCTAGTTAATTGGTGAAAACAAAGGGAGAAGGAAGGGATTAGCTAAGTGGTGGCGCGTTGGACTGCACCGCTGAGGTCCCGGGTTTGAATCCAGCATGCTACCCTTAGATTTTTTTCCCTCCTTGGAACCTCTACAACTCACTGTCCGGTGATGGGCAGTGTTGTCTGTAGCTAGAGAACGCTGCTTGAAAGCCGGCTGTGCATTGGAGAAGGCTCCCGGGGGGGGGGGGCATAATAGATCTTTCAGATCGCAATGCAATAATCCCCTACAACAACTACAATCTACTTCTTCTATAAGCAATAGATAGGATCTACAGACAGATAAACATTACTGCAATGCTGAAATCCATTTTATTAACATAAAGAACCCCAAACAAACCTAAATTCTCGAACGATACTAGAGCGCACGATTAAAATGTATTGTTAATTGACAAAAAAAGTCTGTATATCAGTTTCTTGTCTTGTGTTTACACCGAAATTATAGTTTAATAATTACAATTTGTAATCTATATATAGTTGGATAGATTTGATAATGATGAATAAGCATATTTGATTAGTAAACACATTTTTTTTTTTTTTTGCATTAAATTTTGATGTAATAGAATTTTGAAAGAAGGTTGACTAATATATTTTTTGTTCTATTTTTGATTATATTTTTTGTCGCCATTATCAGTTGTCGCCTTCGAATGAGCGAAATAATGTTTGTTTACTCATCCATATCATCTTTCTGACAGGCTTTTTCCTGAATAATCTCTTCTTTTTTTTTTCATGTCAATTTAAACAGAAACTCTCACCGAGAAGTGGCATTTCTAATTTCCTTTGGTATTGTATTGGTAGGATTCCAGTCCTAATTAATTATCGACAGTTTCTATAGACATTCTTAGTATTATGCGACATACACCAACTGCCCATTTTATAGCACTTTGTTAGTTCAATTGTACTTTACTACTATTTGATACGGCTGAATAAAATCTACCACGTACATTATATAAGACTGCCGTGTGCGGAACTAATATGCTACCTAGCTGGTAGCGTGCACTATACAACAATAATAATAATCCTTTTAACAAAACAAATACTAAGCTACTAGTAGTCTTGTTATTCTTACTGTTTTGGCTTTTTAACTACGGTTATTTTTTTTTTTTCAAATGCACAATTGATATTTTACATTCTCAATGCTTTCATTTCAATAAGTATCAACAGCCTCCATACATATTTGTAAATAATATACTGGGATCGTAAATGTAAAATTGTTTTCTTTATAGTACAAAGACTGTTCTACCAGCTGCAAGATGCACTTGTCCATAGCTTTTTTTATTATTAGTATATTAACTTTTGTTTTGACTTTGTTTTCTTTGTTTTGTTTGTGGTATCGGTGCCATGCGACATGAAAATATAACTTTTACATATATTTTTACTAATTTATGGAAAAGTAATAAAATATCAACTTTTTTTACTCAGCATGCTTCAGGCATGATTAGAATAATAATTTTTTTTCTGGATTTTTTTAAGGTGCACAACAGCTATGGTTCTTTGCACCTGTTTCTAATTTGTAAGGACCCATCCATAACCACCAGTCTAACAATTTCTACAGCAAACCCACAATCTAGGTCTAATCATATTCCTCTACTCCCTTATAACACTTATAAAATAAATACCTATACACAAGACACCAGCAAACAACTAAACACATACATATGTGAAACAGTTAGTTTCACAACAAATGAAATACATGAATCTCCCTAAGATATTCGAAAGTATTATTGATATTGCCCTCATTGTCTCCTAATACATCTGTAAGACTGGTCGGCAAATTTACCTTTCCTCCGCGCGTTTACATATTTCGAACATTCCAATAGAATATGCGGGACCGTTAGTGTCGTATTGCAAGCGCTGCATACCGGCTGAGGTTCTCTTCGGAATATGTGGCTGTGTGTCAACATGGTGTGACCGAGTCTCATTCTCGCTAGGGAACTTCTTCTCGCCGAGACTCTCGATTTGAGGTTGACCATTTCTTTGTGGTACTATTCCTTAGTTTATTTGACAGCTGCACTGATTGCCATTCCTTTTCCCAGTTGGAAAGATTTTGTTTTTTTAGAAAAGCTTTCCAATCGACTGCAAGGACACGTTCGTCTCTACAAGACATTGATGCCGCTTCTTTAGCAGCTTTGTCGGTAGATTCGTAATCTCTTATCCCCACATGACCGGGAATCCAAATAAAGGAGACTTATTTATTTTCTCGTAGGCATAGTTCTAAGAGCGTATGTATGCACTGAATCAACAAACTATCGGAGTCTCGATTGCCTATCATATCCAGTGAGCTCCTTGAATCGGAGCAAATAATATATTTTTTAGGTTCATTGTAGTTCCGAATATGTTCTAGGGCTTTGTACACAGCGAATAACACGGCTGTACTGTAGAGTAATCATTAGATTGGAGAAGAAATACATAGATTTAACTTTTTCAAATCTTAATATATCACTCTACTTGGTCCCATTGTTCAAGATGAATCTTCCGACATTTCTTCGCACAATCATCTAATCTTCTATCCTCGAGAAGTGATAGAAGCCTGAGATCTAACCAGTGAAGAAGACAAACATTTTCGAAATTCTTGTATTTAATTGAAAAAAATCTGTTTTGGGGAATAGATGTTTTCAGATCATTTATATCGAAATTTATGTTTTTAAATTTGCCCAGGATTGTGTTTAATTGTGTTTATGTGTAGCATAGTTTGAGTTTTGAAACTGTATGAAAAAAAAAAACTAAATTTAAATAGATAAAAATAAAACTAACTAACTAAGAATATTGCATTTTTATGGAAGTTAGAAAATTTGACGCTTAAATAATTTGATGTATCATCAATCAAAGTGATGCTGGCAAACATATATTACCTTCTTATTATATCTATCTCTCACCTGGAAAACACTACACGCGCACGCACGCGCACACCTTATAACGTACATGAAATTCTTCTCGCTTCATAAAACTAACTACCTAAAATGGAAAGATCAACAACGAGGGAGAATAATATCATGTAAGGTGGCCGTTGCATGATACATCATCAAAAGAAGATATAATATTTTTCAGTAGGGGTAAGGAATATAGGGTTAGAGTGGATCTCTCAACTCTTGTTGAGAAGAACAGGTCCTAGCAGAGGAAGTTAGCGTGGGTTTGGATATTGCTTGGGGATTAGTTTTCTAGAATGAAACTGATAGAAGCCGACATGAAGATATGCACCCTTTGTACCATCTCATTGGTTTTTTTTTTTGTTCTTTTTTTCATATATATATATATGTAATATCTATGTCTATGAATTAAATTGAACATTTGTCAATATTGCGATAGTTTTTAAAATAAATATATCAAGTTCTCCTTTGAAAAAAATTGTCTTATTTTAATGTTACTTTTTTTTATTTGTTTTTCTTCGTACATTCGAAATTAGTTTGTATGTGATTGATAATACACTTTAACAGTTTTTCTTCATATAAAAATGTCATGATTCCTAGATTAGACTCCGCTGCATAAGTAGAACATTTATTAAGCAATAATGCGATAATTTATAATATTTTCAGGGTTATTTGATTCTAGTTTGGTTGAATAGAAAATTATTTAATTTTGCCGTTTTTTAAATTGTTTATTTTAAATTACTTGTTTTCATTTGTCCGGAAATAGTTCGTGTGTGTGTATATGATTAGTTTGTATGTGATTGATAATACACTTTAACAGTTTTTCTTCATATAAAAATGTCATGATTCCTAGATTAGACTCCGCTGCATAAGTAGAACATTTATTAAGCAATAATGCGATAATTTATAATATTTTCAGGGTTATTTGATTCTAGTTTGGTTGAATAGAAAATTATTTAATTTCCGTTTTTTATTTTTTTTAAATTATTAAAATTGAGTTTTCACCGGAAATAGATGTGTGTGTATATGAGATTTCCTGAGGGCGCGAAAAATATTGTTGTCTAGTAAATGGTCTGTGTGTGGACAAAATATTTTTCAAATATAAAAAGTCGCAGGAAGCTCAATCTTGGTACCATCTGTGATATTTTGGTCAAAATCCATTAACCGAAATTAGGGACTTTACTTGAATAGATTTTGAGTTTTACTAGATTTTTCTCGAACATGGCTCTAACGATTTTCTTTAAATTTACTATACGTATCTACATTACATACATATCTGTATTTTCCAATAAATTTTTTCTTAATTCCATTTTTTTGTTTTTAATTATTATTTGGTGAAGCTTATTTCTAATACATTTAGCAAATGTTTTTCTTCTCTAATTCATTTAGAGAATATATTTCCTCTGATACATTTAGAAAAGGTACTTCCTTTAATATATTTATAGAATGCATTGCTTGAATTACAAAATTTAAACAAACTAACTGGATGAGTAACACTGCAGAATAAGTTTTTAATTTTTTTGGCGGGGCGGAGGGATTTTTCTCGAAAATGAATATAACGGTTTTCATTAATCGTGAAATGTTAACTGTACTGAGATATAAATCTATCACTTTTTTTCTAACAGTTTTCGAAAAATATCGTTTTAAGCAGTTTGTGACGCATTAAATTTCAAATATTATATTGGCGGTTTTTTCTGGACTTTAATGTAATCACTTTATTTGTCATTATATATACAATTGTATTGACAACAGTAAGAAGAAAGTCATGTGCGTGTTCCATGCCAGTTATTTTTTATACCTTTTCTTATTGGGTCATTTTATTGTCATGCAAATCCAGTATATTATTTTTTCATCTCTTATAATCTTATATATTTTTTCATGACTAGTACTTTGTGTATGTGTAGGTAGGTGAGTGTGTAATTGCCTTTCGTCTTATAATATGGAATTTTTCAAAAAATTGTGAACAAGGTAGCCAATTCTGATCAACTATGAAATTAATGAAGAGAACAGCTAAGTGGTCAGCGTACTGGACTCCAACGTGGAGGCCCCGGGTTCGAGTTCAGCTGTGCTACCCTTAGATTTTCTCTACCTAGGAGCCTCTACAGCGCACTTCTGGATCACCAGGACGGTGTTGTCTATAAAGAGAAAACACTGTCCAGAGGCCGGCAATGCACCACTAGAGAAGGCTCTGGGCGCCAATGTCCATAGATGTTGACACTCCTTAAATTAAAAAAAAACAAAAAAACTATGAAATTCCTGAATAACTTTTCAATTTACATTCTACAAGCTGCAGTCTAAATAAGGGTTTAATCACCATTTTGGGGAAACAGTTCTTTTAATTGGTCCTTGATAATCTAGTTTATATACCTTAGGGATAGTGTATCATTAAACACGAGTCATCTGAGATATTCAAGTCTAAGAGTTTTTTATTTTGTCTGGAGAGAAAATAGACGTTGATGTATTGTTTCTTGTATATTTAAAGTTTACTATATTTGTTAGTTTTCTTGGTGAAAATATTAATATGATCGAATAAACTCCACGTGCCTAAAAAGTTTTAAGTACCTACAGGACGCATGTTCGGAAACTTAAAGAAATATTTTTTTGATGTTTAATGAAGACGATGATTTTGAAATCCCCTTTATTTATACAACTACGCAGCACCCTATATAGGCCAAATTTTCATAAAAACTACAAATTCTTCCTTGGGTCTTTCCAGTTATAGATAGCTTTTTAGGGGTGTTCAAAAATTATCGTCAACCATGGCCATACTTCAGTATAACTCGAAGATAATGATGAAAGACATAGTGCTTTACATAATGTATTTTGTCTATGCTGTGATCCGCTATGCGGATGCGAGCAAACTTGAAGGGTGAATAGTAATTTTACTTCGATTAATACCAACCCATGCCTTAAAAGATACGAAGAATTCCGGACTCGTTGTGTTTTCAGCTTTTCAGAATATAAACATTAGTGCTATTTTTATTCTTTCATATCAGAATATTAATCAAGGCTTTCTTCATTATAAAATATATTGACATAAAATACTAGTATTTATTTAAAAAAAAAAAAAAATTAAATGTAGATGGACCAATGAAAATTGCTTGCGCCTATGTATTATACTCGGGAATGAAGAGAAACACTGTCTACTTTCCCTTTCCCATCGTCCGTGGTCCAATCAGCTATTTGTTATTGATTATTCTTTCCCTCCATCATTTCTGCATTCTCTACTTAAACTCCCTTTCTTTTGGTATTCGGATTAAATGACCTATGCTATATTTCCATTTGAGTACTAGTGCGTTAGTAGACGTACTGTTGCCATTGATGGATTGGAAAACCTGTTCGATTCGCTTGAATAAACATTGAATACTACTTTCTTTTCATTCTTTTTATTTTTTTATTATTATTATTTTTTTTTTTTTTTTTAGTATTCTACTATTGGGATTCATTTATAAAACATTTTTGCAGAATGTAATATTTGTTCAGTTATTGAACTTTTATTTTTGCTTGTATTGCCAACAAAGTACAATCTCTATATTAACACTTTTACTTAGTTCTTCTGAATTTGGTTTCACATAGGATAAAAAAGGGCGCTGGTTATTATTTCCGATAGTTCTTTTAAATAAGCTATAATTTTCGTAACTTTGCAAAAAGAGGTGAATTTCAAATAGAAATATTCCACTTTTTTCCCAATATAATCAAATTTTAATTCAAAAGAAAAGTTATAAATGATTGTTGTATCCATAGCGCTAATCTCAGCGATTGTTTGTGTCATAACCTGCTTTATTTGTAGTCAATGACACAATTTCAAAGTATAATATATGTGAGAAGGGGAGAGAGAGAGAGAATAATGAATTTAGGAAAATATAAATAAACTAGATGATGTACTGAACACTGTATAATGGTATGTGATGTACTGAACAATAAATAGGTAGTAGATAGGTTGCTGACTGGATGTACTGTGGTATACTGTCGTAAACTGTCCAAAACTCATCAGCTGTCGCTCTATTTAATGAATTGAACTTTCCCTTCCTCATTTGGCCTAGGTGGAGAGTAACTAATTTTTTGATTCATTGAATGTCTGCTTCTCCGCTCTTCCGAATTTTTAATGATTCGGATTCCATTACACTGGAATTCCCCGATCTCAGGATGTCCTTGGTAAGCAGGCCACATTTCCTTGAGTATATGTGTTTGAAAACTTTTGCGTATCTTCCTTGACTTTGCACGATACTAATTTGTTAGGACACAATTTTACCAAGACCTCCAACTCCTTACATTGTGCGCTAACCATGACCGCAAAATATGGCTATTATGAGGAATAAAATCTCTGAAACTTATAATGTCTATTACACCTGATATCATGTGTTTAAATTATCTAAAAAACGATGCATTGCAGTTTTGGTAGAGCTAAATTCAATCTGGAACAACTACGGCAAAAGTGTTCGAATACAGATCTCGATTCATCTTTTGCACTTACTCTTAATCAGCTTAATTTTTCTTTTCAAGCATTAGACCATTTTAGAAGATAAAGATAACATTGAAGTGAAATTATGTTGTGAATTGGAACTTATTACTTACTTAGGTCCTTCTCCCAAATTTCTACACACCAAACTTGAATTGGCTGAATTTGTTGAAACTTGTTTCACATTTCATCGATGCTGGAGTGTCGATTTCTTAAAATTTACTAGGATTTGTTATTTTTTTCGACCAGACTTAAATGTTTCCTCTTATCTAAATTGAAAATGAATTAAGCGATATCGCATAAAAATACTTATATATTTCTGAAGTTAAATTATTAAAATAAGAATAAAAATCCAAACATTGCCTGCACACTTTTTAGGTATGCCATCCTAGAAGCCAAAATATTCTGGATAAATGGTTGATAATTTTTTCAACTATTAGTTCGAATTACTATCAGGTAAATATAACTCTACGGATATCTATTGTCTAAAATATGAAATTCGTTCGGTACTTGGTCTAATTTGAAATGATAATTGCTAATCCCTCCCCCCAGCAATCGCAGTTAAGACTATCGTCGATGTGGAATCGATACAAATAGGAACTCATACTGCCCTGCTCGCTCAATATAATTTGAGTTAATTTATGAGTTACCGGTAGTTTGCCAATCTATTCCTTGCTTGCCACTGTCGTAAAGAATTATTTGGTCAGCGATCCGTTAAGGTGTTGTCTATGAGTATCTATTCCACTTGTGTACATAGTTGTCAGAGAGAAAGTGATTTGTTAGTGTAGAAGGTGTTTGAGCGCTAGTTTCTCAACTAATTCGTTATCAGCAATGCCTGAATGTCCCTTCACCCACTTTTCAACCTAACATCCAGCCTTCAGTATTAATTAAATGAGTAAGTATCTTAGTAAGAATAGTAAGTCTCTTATCTATTCAATGAGTGGTTGATAGTTTCTTGGGTTGTTCAGTGAGTCAATAGTAACCTTCCTGTTAGTAAAAAATCACTGCAGTTTTTGGTTCTTGCATAGCCAGGTCAGCATTTGCAGTTTATACAAGATTGCCAAAGATTCTGCTTGATTGTTAAAGCAGTCAGGTGCAAATTTGTAATTTTGAGAATCTCTTAAAATAATAAATAACCCAGGTACTTCCAGAGTTTGTCATCACACTTACTGCCGTCTATAAAAACAAAAATATACAATAGTTACTGAGGTCCGCAGATTCCATAATCAATAAATTTAAAATCTCATTTGTATTTCCGATATTCTAGTGTAAGTGTATGGTACAAAGATTGCTCAAAACTTAATTTAGAACTGATCTGGATCTGTACCAATTTGCCATAAACTTAATCTAAGTAAAGAAAAGAGTGACTTCAACTAGGGATATGTTCTTTAAAAAAGTAAGTCATTTTCTTTAACTTTTGCCACTTACTGAGTCTTAAAACCTTTTACTCAAGTAGCGATTTATATATTACACTTGTATGGCAATTGGCCAACGATTTGCAATATTGTTTTTTAACTAGTAAATAAATAAATTAGTTACAATCAATTATTTATTTTTAAAAGAAGATTTGTGAAAATAATGTTTGTTTCATATTTATATTTATTCATATTTGGAGTATGTGCAGTGGAGATATATACATAAATATATTATAAAGATAGTAAGCGATACATTTAAAGTTGGACTCCAAGGTTAATCTCTTCTATGGTAATAATGTTGGCTTGGACCAGACCTGACTTATGTCCTGAGCAATGGGAACGATACATCAAAACCTAACCGCACAACCCTAAGATATATTTACAATCGTATTTATAAATCAAATGTAATCCTTCTTGTTGCTTCACCATCTCTTCCCTTTCTTTCTTAAACTCCCGGCCAAGTTCTTGTTCTCTTTACAATCCTACTTTATGTCTTATATAGATTTATCTATGTAGTTGTTTAAAGTAATGTAATGGGTTGATGGTAAAGGAGAAGAAAAATACGGGCCAATAATTATCTCTATGTATAGTATTAACAATCTATTACTATTATTACAATAATATAGAGAGACAGACTGCTTTAGGCTAGTTAATTCTTCATAAATATTCTACATTATTAACTCTCTTTTTTTTAAGAAATATAATTTTTAATTTGCTTCATTTAGATTTTATTATTATACTCTGGATAGTTGTTTTTAATGTTCTACACATATGGACTTATAATACTAGCATCTTCTATTTTCCTTATAACACCTGGTCTAAGTTACATTTATTTCTTTCAGTGTTAACCATTAAAAGGGATATATAAGTTACGTTAATTACCTTTGAAAGTATGTATATATTGTGCGTGTGTAATTTCCTTTTATCCTCATAAATACAGGTATTATTTTAATTGTTAGTATATCGTAAACATATTCTTAATAGCTGCATTGTCTGCCTAGTGAATCACTCATTAGAGTGTGGCTTCGGTTTATCTAGTTGTCCCTTAAAACATCGTATAAAATTATATAAACAACAGAAAAAAAATCTGAATCTAATTATGAATTTTATTATTATATTATATATTGAATGCGTATACTTAAGTGAACTATAACTTTCTAGAAATACAAAAGTTGCAATTATAAATTAACTTAATGAACGTGTATTATTATTTTGTTATGTATTTGTTTATTGAATTGTGAGAATCCACATGTTATTTATAATTAGTTATTAACGCATGTATTACACTTTATGTATCCAGCATGCTGAAATAAACACTCCCACTGAAGGGTAACTTTAGAGGGGAGGAAACAAACAAAAAACAGAAACAGAAAATACAAAACTTTTTTGGTCCACAAGGGACCTAAAAATGACAACTCCAGTGAAAACTCAATTCCGAAAATTTGACAAATCGTAACACTCATCCAGAGGTTGATTGAGGAAATTAAGGCTGACCATCTACTTGGAATGCCTACTAACAGGACGCCCTCCCCGTTCGAATTTAATCTAATCTAGGAATCACTTTGAGAGGAACTTCCAAATTGTCATACCGAACAGAGGCGACTGGGACGGTGATCCCCTCCATGTTCGGTGACTCGATCTGTTATACAGACGGCTGCAAAACTCCGGCTGGGGTCGGAGCTGTGGTCTATGGGGCAGGCCTAAAGTTAAGATTAAGGCCAGTCTAGGGAAGTACTCCACAGACTTTCAGGCTGAAGTCGCGGCGCTACAGCTCTGCGCTAAGGAGATAATAAGGCAAGGTTTACAGGGTAGGAGAGTGGCCATATACTCCGACAGTCAGGCAGCCCTGAAGGCACTTTCTTTAGACCAAATAGTCTCAAAACTGGTGTAGGATAGCCTAACTGCCCTAACCGAGGTGGGTGCTCGGAACAATTTGACACTCGCCTGGGTGCCAGGATCCAATGAGAGGGCGGATGCCCTGACAAAGGAGGGTTCGAAGGATACCTTTATAGGCCCCGAACCCTTCTGCGGATTGTCCAGGAGACTAATTCAAACTTCTATCAAGGGTTGGATAGATGTACAGCGTCTGCATTGGTGGGAGAGAACACCAAGACATGTCTCTTTATTAAGAGACATTTGCCTAAATTTACCAGGGATTAACTGAGTCATAGCCGTAGGGATATAAGGCTAATAGTGGGTCTACTAACAGGGCATTGTAGGCTGAATAGGCACATGCATCCCTTGTTACTAGCGGATAATGCGTTATGCCGATTCTGCAAGACTGAGGAGGAAACCCTCTGTGAGTGTACCGGCCTGGCGAGGACAAGGTTTCTTCAACTGGGGACAAGTAATCCCGAAGCCATGAGCTTCATGACGGAGCCGCTCTCAGCTTTGATAGGCCTGATTAAGAGGGCGAAGTTGTGTAAAAGTGTAAGCATATAAGTATTTGAAAGTGAAAGTTTGTATTGGTTTATTTTTTGGGAAACAAAACCGTGTGCTCATATCAACTCACTCTGTAGTAAATCCCTTATTAATGTGTGATCGATGGATTACTCATATCCCAATATTATTCCTTTCATAAACTGGGATAATAATATTTCAAATTATGCAACATTAATTTATCAAGAGAATTAGTGCCAGAGATCTGTTATTTTTTGCCAAATATATAATAAACTAAGGTAAAAATAATATCTAATTTACATATTATAATAAAATGAGTTTACCTGAAATAAAAAACAAAAAAAAAAAACATAATACATTCAGACCGACAGTACAATAAATTTATGTAATTAATGCACCCTTCTTTTACATATTGTGCAGGAAACATTCAGCACACAATCCCTTGTTGTTCACTGAAAGTACATGCAACTGTACTGTACATGAGTGTACAGTTGGTTCCTATAGGCTCCAAACAGAACCCGTCCCTCTCCGCAAATGACAAAACGTATGGTATGCACGACTACTACCAGAAAACCTTGTGTAACATTGATTAAATCGACCATACTGCGATTAATTAGCGATTGCGGGTGAATAAAGGATTAAAAATATAAGCTTTAAAGGGTTTTTGATATCCGAACGTTTTTGGTAGATATGATATTGACGGTTATTACGTAAATTTCTATGTTCAGTGTAAATTAATTTTAATCCATTACAGTTTAGATTGTCATTGTGTTTTTATGCAACAAATTCGATTTTTTTTTTTTTTCTTCCCAAAATACAAAAAAAATGAAAATAATGAGGCGTAGATATAAAAATACATGATGGTTACGAAATTATCGGTAACTAAGTAGTTTTCTCGCTTCTTCAGTTACAATTGACTAACTGATGTCGAAATATTCTTCTTTTTCTTTGAAATATATTGTTACATGATATGGTTCCATTGGGAAACTATAACTTTATCTACATTTATATTAATGTCACTTCTACCAATCCACTGGGGGCTACTATAACTGTCAAGGATATTATATTGCCACTATTATTGGCAAGCTCTATTTGCATTCTTATTTATTTATGTATTTTTTAAACAGAACAGAAATAGTGTCTTAAAATTTTTATTTTCTTTTAAATAATGGATTTAGTATAGAAAGACGCTGTAAATAGCTCGAATTTCTAAAACTAACAGATTTCACTAGTTAAATATCCTAAGTCAATGAACTTAAAGCCATAATAGACACTATTATTTATGCCCTAAGTGAAACAATGCTAATATTCCCGTTTTCCATATCTTCTCAAATATCCCCTTTTTACTTTCTATTACTCCTATAAGTGGAAGTATTGCGATCGTGTCGAATTTGCGATAATTTTCGACACATGATCCCTTACACGAAAAAATTGTTTTTAGCAAATGACCATAGCAAATATTTCAGTGTGAACAAAATATTTCAAATATGGAAAATTAAAGGAAGCTTAAACTTGGTATCCCGCTTAGATATACAATCGCCGCTGACACGAAGTTTTCACACACATTGGATTGTACGAAAGTGCAACCTTACTGAAAGATTTTTCAATATCGATTTTTTTACTTCTCTAATCCTTAATCAGATGCAACTCCACTAGATTGCAGTCACAATAATTATTTTATTATTTATCTACAAAAATAGAAAAAGTGAGATTTATGTTAAATTTCAATAGTGCGTCCTGGAAAAGAAAGCGTCTGATCGGTTATCTGATCGAGGAGCTGAAAGAAAGTTATCGTGTGGCTCACATCTTTTTAAAATCTACTTAGATCACCTACTGTCAGTTTTGAAAAGAAAAATAGCTAGAATGTTGCTAACAATTGGTGATTTATTCTTGCGAAAAAACTGATATATATCGTGAAGAATACGAAGTAAGACCTTGATTCTCACCAAAATGGAAAGCACGGATACTGAGAGTTAGTGAAATCAATTATTGTGGGAGATCTACGCTCTATTAGAAAGTAAAACATGTAAGGACAGAACGGAAAGGCAGGCTTTGGTAGTGAAGGAAGTCTTTACAGTGGGCATAAATGAATGGGCTTGTAATGGATGAACGAAATGGAAAAATAATAGTTTTGGAAAATAGTTTAATAAAATAATTTTGTGTTATTTAATAAAATTAGTTAGTTCAAATAGTGTATTTTACTGATGGGGATAAAGCCAGGTACTAAAATCTCGGTGAATGCAAACCAAGAGACAAAGGGCAAGAAACAGTTAGGGTAAAACAGTAAAACTCCCTCCAGACATACCAGCATTATTTGAAAGGATTTGAACTATCAAGAGAAGACATTCTTTCAAAATAGTCTAAAACAGACATTCAAGCCAGAACACTTCTTCAGGAATCGCTCTCTTAAACTCATGCCAGTGATAGAGATTAACATTTATTTTAGATTAACAATTGATTTATTAAGCATAATAGTTGTGATATTGTAAAATATCTTTAAAGATAATATATTTAATTTATCCACCAGTGTTTTCTTAATTATTTCTTATTACTTCTCTCTCTTAAAACTTACAAACACAAGCCCTTTACAAAACCGCTCACGCTACAAGCTACCACTACAAACTAATACAACACATTCACACCAATCACATTTCAGGCTCTTATTTGGTAAGTATAGAAAACAAAAGTTGACTTATTTTAAGTCTGGCATAAAAAGACCATTTAATTGAAACAGAGATACGCCAAGGCAGGACTGCAACAGTCTTCCAGAAGATCATAGCGGCTGAAAACAACATGTAATAGGATCCGAATCATCCGAGAATCCGGAAAACCTAGTTCTAAATAAGGTGTGGGGGGGGATTCATATAAATACAGTTGAGCTAGCCCTGCAGGGAACAGTTTTTAATACCAGTCGCAAAACGTCATTCTACTTTCTAATCTTCAGCCAGTCTGTGGCTCACTTTATTATTCCCTCGCTACCTTATTCTCTAACTTCTATTAATAGTGTAAAGTTCTTGGAGTTTGTGTTTCTGTTTATTATAATGTTCAGCATAATATCTAATTTATTTCATCTTCATCTTTACTAAATTCATTCTCTCCAATTCTCACCTTCTCACGGCTGATGTAATAGTACGCTAATCATTAACATTCGTGAGAATCCGAAGAACCTAGTTACTCGCTACCTAGGCCAAAATAGGGAGGGAAAATTCAAATAAATACAGCCGAGCTAGCCCTACAGGAAACACTTTTTAATACCAGTCAAAAGACATCATTCTACTTCCTAATTCTCAGAAAGCTTTTGATATATTTTGATAATTTTTTGCTCTTACATCAATATCTACACATCCTACAATTAAAATACATAAAATCAAATAATCGGGCTGCGGAGAAAGACAAACTTCTTCTTGCCAATGATATATAAATCTGATTTGATCATTCATTAAAAATAGATCACTAAAATTCAGCTGATTCAACTTCCTAATGGCGGTAGTGCCCTATAATGTCCCAGATCCGACCGTTTATCACATGCTAACATCTTCACATTAAAGTCTTACACCATAATTCCTTCTTCAATGAGTCGTGAGCAGTGATTCGTCTTATTTTATTTTGTATATCTTTAAGTTATCGGAAATGAAATATTGTTACATTAACACCAGTATCTTTTACTACAACAGTTAAAATATGTGACATTTATTGCAATGAAACAGTTGTTTAGTTTGTACTTTTAATCTCTAGATACTAGAGACTAAGAAAATGGCGGTTCATTGCCACCTTTTAATAAAATAAATTTTAAGGAGTCGATGAAATTACATAAGTCCTTTCACTAAACATTTTAAAATCAATTTAAAAATAAATTGTTATCATCAGACATAGTACAAGTTTGCTTAAATTTAATCTAATTTTCTATAACCTTCATTTTTTTCAGGGGTTAAAATTCTCTTAGGAATTACTGTTAAAGTCTTCCCTGTTTTTTTACCACCTTTTTTAACTTTTTAAATAATTTAACTGTTGTAGAAAAAAATATGTTTCATGCATGAGAAAAGACCCATTATAACACTTACCACACTCACTTGCGTTCGTGCAGGGCAAACTTGAACTCGAATGTGCAGTAGTGGCACTTTGTTTCTTCTCTCTAATAAAGAACTAATGTTGACGCTTACTGTACACTGCTTTAGTAATAATTAATAATTTTTATGTCGATCATGATTAATAATTGAATAATTATATTATAGAATTCATTTAATCAAAATACTATGACCATATAAAATAATAAATCACTCAATGATTTGTCTTATATTGTGTCGAGTAAACATGGAACTGTCTTGGATTACACATCCATCATAATGTATCTTGTTGGGGTAACGTCCACTCTATATTTATACTTGTTCCTCTACTAAGGATGTATATATACAGATTAGACATGCAATAGTTACATCAACATAACTATTCAGCCGACAACATATACAGTATGCATCTGTCATTGAGTTTGGACAGTACATGTTCCGTTTTTTTTTTTGCCTTTAGCCAGGAATATTGACGAAAGTATGTTCTGATGGGGGAAGTGTATAAAAAATGAGTTACTTTATACAAATTTTGACCCTTTATTTTTAACATAATAGGGCATATTCGAAAAAAAAAAATGGGAATATTCAATGGTGATCATAATTAAGTTATAGTGAAATTTGTTAATGTTCTATCTTTATTTTAAGTTTAAAATTTTATCATTTTTGTTTTTATGGCTATATTGTTTGACCAATTTTAAGTTTTGTAAAGGTTTTTATCCTGATCAAAGTAGGCTTAATTACATATTCTAACACGTCTAGATATATTTCTAAATTGTTATTGTTCTTTTAAAATAAAATACTACCAGCAATATTGTATTGAAAAAGGATTTTTTTTATGTATGGTCATTTTCGCCCCGGAACGTTCTCATTACACTGCCAGCCTCCAGACAGTGTTCTCTCGTTGCAGACAACATTGCACATCACAGGACAGTATAGGAGTCAGCTGTAGGAGCTCCTAGGAAGAGAAAATCTAAGGGTGGCATGACTGAATTCGACCTGAGAACTCCGCGTAGCTAGTCTAGAAAATGGAAATTTCAGTGGGTTTGCAAGAGTAATAGTTACCGAACTATTGAAACCGTTTTTGTCTCTATCTTCCTCTTAAGACAACTGACTATTAAGAGAATCAGAATAACATGATGGCAATATTACATTTTTTATCACTATCTTAACAATTCCAATGTTATCTTGCTTTCTTCACACTGCTACAGTATAGCGCGATTGGTAATATTTATTTAATCAGAATTAGACAAGCTTGCCAAGGACTTAGATAATTATAGGAATACGGAAATACAGCAGTCTAAATCAGTCCACGGTCTACGAACAAGTCTTAATGAAGAAAAACAATGTACAAGCAAGTCAAAAGAAAGCAGCCTTAAAGAAATAATATAAAAAGTCTATAATATAGAAAAATTCGAACGGATATAAAAAAAAATCATTAAAAGATTCCTGCAAAGAAACTAAAATCACAGATTTTCTTAATAATAATGAGCATTATACATTATAAAATAATTGTCAACCTTAGAAAGGTATAATTGTGTATTTTAGAAATAAATAATTAATTGTATATAATTCAATCTGAATTTTGAAGAAGATAAAGAGGGAAAAAAAGCTGTTTTTTTGAAGGTTGTATTTTAGGAGTAAGTACTAGTTTCCACTCTTTAACATAGATCAACTATTTTGGAAGTTATAGGCGTGCGTGCAGTGATAAGTGTGGAATGGAACATTGAACCCTGGTTGGTACTTTCAGCAAATCTTTTTGCTGGAGTTAAAGAAATAGAAATTAAAAAAATCGCAAAATCTACTATATTTTGAATTTTACGCTGGTATTCTTCTATCAATTAGCATGGAAATTAGAAGCCTACTATATATTATTATGATTTTATAGTTGTCACAATTCAATTAGTTTTAAGAACACAGAATAACTATTTCATATTAAATAAATAAATAAATTAGATATTGAAATTATTTGCCAAATCTGGTTCATACCTTAGCTAAGATATTTTGGTTGATCTTATTAATCGGTATTATTTATTTATTTATTTATTTATTAACAAGCTTATAGGTGCAACACCTTCAGCCCGGAGTTGCTACAAATGAAAAAAGAACTTAAAGTACACATTCCATGAATTAAAGTAATAAAATACAAATAATAACATAATACATAATAATACATATAAAAAAACAAATATATAATTGAGGTGATGAAAAACTAAGGAAGAAAAAACAAAAATAACCAGACCGGTACATAAACAAAAAAGGATAACCCGAATGACATCATTCGTTTATCAAAAAACTTTTAATTTTTAAAGCCTCAGAAACATAGTTATAAACATCACACATTTGTAATTTAGACCCAATTGATAACAAAGTCTGGTACTGATGTTGGGGAGGTGACAAGGAATCAATATACTTTGCTAAGTAATATGTACGTAAAACTTGGTAAACGGGGCAGTCAAATAGAAAATGGATTAAAGAAATCGGGGGCCAAGTCATGGCACAGACTGCAGATACTATTACTGTCAAAAACATATTTAATGCCATTACAGTACAGAGTTGCAATCATTAATCGGTATTATATGTAATATCGATTAATGAGACATGTAAATTAAATTAGACATTGTAGGGGTAGTGAACCCCCACCACTCATCCACACTAGCGAGTGAACCCCCACCACGCATCAAAGAGAAAGAGCCCCTCTCGAGAGAAAGGAGAGGAAAACTGACATGGATGAGACAGAACCATCGAAGGTAAACAGCTTAGTACAGAACAAGCAGGGGGCTGGGAACAAGCTTCAAAAGCTGATTCATTTTAGTGAATGTTCCATCCTCCGGAAGGAGCATAGAATGGACAAAATATCTGCGTTTCCATCCAAGTTATATGCTCTTTCCATCTGCTACTATTAGTGTTATATTCTTATCGGACCAAATCAAGAACGGTACTTGAATAAACGTCGATACCTTGATGATAGATAAGAAAGTGAAAGGAAATGGCCCTCATCTGGCCAATGGGTCAATCTCACAAGAAATTTGTTTTATGTTATGCGAAGAAATTTCTTGATATTGAAGAAATTAATTAGATAGTGTTATGATTAAAATAATTGAAATTGATAAAAATAAAAATAAAAAAATGTAAAAATATTTTTATGTAAAAATAATTTCCTTTTAATTAAAAATTTTACGTTTTTATAATAATTATAACAAACAATTTTTTTTTTTATAAATTTCTATTGAATGTATAACATCAATACAAAATAGAAATAATATATTCAGAAAGTTTGATAAAGAATATTTAATATGATAACCGGGTACATATAGTAGTAGAAAGGCTGATTATCCCAATTTGGTCATAATTATGCCCATGATTTTGTTTTGTTTAACACTCCAATGTTAACAGAACGCTGATTGACCACAAATTAGAACGCCCACAGATTCATTTTAAACTAGTTTATCAATGTGTTAACAAATTATTACTTTTTTTTTATTTATTTATTTATTTTTTTTTTAAATGAAAGGTAACTGTTTTTAATATTTAATAATTGTCCACGTTTTTTTGAAAAAGGTTATGATATTAAGACGAAAAAATACAAGTTCTTTAATTTTATAAATTAAGAGTTTCTACGTATATCATTTTTAACTTTCTCTTGCTTTACAACTTTCTTTAGCTTACTATTTCCAAAATTGAATTTTTACTGGAAATACCTACATATTTGAGATCCCCTGAGTAAGAAAATGTTTTTTGCTTTCCTACACCTTGACAAAGGCTGCGTTTCTCGAAAATGGCTACAACATTTTTTTTTTTTCTTTAAACATTGGAATACTTGCTGCGCAGATATAAACGAATGACATTTATTTGAAAATATTACCAGAAACAATTATTTTTGAGACTTTTGAAGAATCTAAGATGTTAATTATCAAACATATTGTTTTTGTTCAATGTTATTGGCACTGTTTTCTGGAATACATTGCGATCGCTCAGTACTACCTGCAGGGTAGATATGTAAATGTACATGTACCCCATTAAAGGCAAATTAATATAATTTCAAGTAATAATTTTAAATTGCGGTAAGAGAAAGTTGTGTGAGTGTTTCACACTTGCTTTTTTTGTTTTTTTTTTTGTTGCTTGCCGGCGCTTTCGTGACTTACTTAGTATTCACTTTGTATCTTTTTGTCTTAACCGGATGTTCTATCGTGGCTAGAATCTCTTGTCAGATTGGCAACACTTACTCTCCTATATTTTCTTAAATTCCAGTACAGCTTGTTGACTCATTATTTGTTTATTGCTGATACAGATATTAAAGTTTCAATTTTTTAATAATTAAATTAAAAAAGAAAATGAAATTAAAAATTTACTTATCATGAAAGAAATATACGTCTATACCTTTTTAAATGTCCCGACTTTTCGCATCGCGTTTGGCTGTTTCATTGATCTATTTCAGAAATTTTTTGATGTATTTTTGG
The DNA here is from genome assembly GCA_011037195.1 of Triatoma infestans. Classification (NCBI taxonomy): domain Eukaryota; kingdom Metazoa; phylum Arthropoda; class Insecta; order Hemiptera; family Reduviidae; genus Triatoma; species Triatoma infestans. Next base: position 24,297 of record JAAEAF010013988.1, read on the forward strand.
TGGGGGAAGTTGTGAGACTGGAGGATCGTATCCAATTCTTCCTCATATAAGCATAAAAATAAGTATACATAATTTTTTTTGTCTATGTAAACAATAGTTATGTTTGACCGTTGTTAATTAAACAAGTAAAAAATTTGTTGGCTGTAGCCAAAAAAATTTTCTTCTTTGACCCCAGTCAACTAATTTTTTCATCAAGGATATTTTCCGTGATGGCCTGCTTCTTTTTGTGGTCACCGACCAGTTTTGGGTATTCGCCCATCATCAGGCTGTTTTTGTTAAACAATGTAATAACATAGACCTGCACAGAGCAAATACGTATACAAATATGTATTGAGTGAGTGTATCAAATGTATTTACTCTGTGCAAGTCTATGTTATTACACTGTTTAACAAAAACATCCTGATGATGGGCGAACGCCCGAAACAGGTCGTTCGATGACTACAAAAAGAAGCAGGCTATCACGGAGAATATCTCTGATGCTTTCCAGCTCTGCGGAACCAACTACAACAACTAATTTTTGCTTGTTTAGTTTTTTTTTTTTTTTTCTCTGTAAAGCTGATTATGTCCCAGTATTCCTACCCTTTAGTTTTTACTATAATCTCTCAATTACTAATCAGTAACGAACGAGTTTTAGGTCGTAAACTGAAACAGTGTTTATTGTCAGACATGGAAAGTATCCTTAATAAACAGCTTCGTTTGTTTAAATGTTGGCAACCGTTTGTTTTGGTAATTCTATAATTTCTTCCCTGAAAGACGTCAGCAACTTAAGGAGGGGGCGTGTATGGTAAGCAAACAGTTTAGTTTTGCCTCCGCAATTTAGATTTGGGCTTCGCTACCAAGTCCATTACTAAAATGTAGTTTACACTATTTCTTACTATGCTGGGTTACATTGTTTACCTTTCAGGGAATGAATACTGGCTTCTTTCACTAATGTCTAATGCACTAGCCAACTAGAATAATGGGTGAATTATAGCACTTAAATGTCATAAATAAGAAAGATATTGGGTCGCCGGTAAGATTGAGAAATGTTGTCATGGTAGGGGGAATGGTGATATAAGAACACATGAACTGTGCCACTAAATTCGGTATTTATATTTGGAACAATTTTAGTGAGTGTTTCATATCAGATTTTTTTATTAGAATTATCACCATGCACCATAACTTCTTTAAAATCATTTTATCGCAGATCTTATATAAATGCAATAATTATTCCAAGTTCAGCGAAAAATTGGTGGTCGTCACTTCGAGAGAAACGTAAATCATTTAAGAAAAGTTGCAACGTTCAATTTTATGTAAGATTTCATATTTAAAATGTACTATTAACGAACACACATAGTTACAAATTTCTAAAAATATCAACTTCTTTCCTTAGGACTTTAAATATTTATTTCTATTGAAAATAATTTTTCTTTTTATGTCTGAAGACCCACTTAAGAGTAAGATAAAATAAAAATATATTAAACAAGAAGTGATTGGTATAAAAATGGTATCAAGTGATTACTTTCTGTAACCTAAAACCAATATAAGACAATCTAAAAACACCTATACTGAACACTCTAAAGATTCTATTTAATTCAAATGTAGTCTATATAAAACTAAAATAGAAATGAGCATGCTGATCACATTCAGAACCCACACAAGTAAGGTTTAATTTTGAAACTACCCTTGGGGGGGGGGGTATATGTGAAGCAAAAGGGACTAACGGAAATTTAACACGTTCGTAATGGTTGTTAACATGGTTACAGTTGGAAGCCTAGTCTACAGTTGTATACAGCCTTGTAGTAGTAATACTGTAAGTTCCCTTATATGAACGCAAAGTGTGGTCTAATCAGGCGCAGACCAGTAGCCTCTTGATTAAGTCCTGCCTTTCCTAACCTAATCAGTGGGCAATCCTTTGTCCTATTCACTATTTGCACAAAAACAAGAATGGTTTTTAGGTGCCTTTGTGCTTTTGTGAAGTCATTATTTGCAAACCTAGTTTTATTATGGTGCAAAATTATTTTTTGATCAATTCATAATAATGGATACGCAATTTTCTACAGTTTTTTTGTGTTAAGATAAAGTAATTAATAATCAAATTTAGTGATTAGTATTCAATGATATAAAGTGACAAATGATTATAGTTTGATTTGGTGTAATAAATAAAACACAATTTACCTCTTTATAAACATAATCCCAACATAACATACCTGCCTCATCTTTCTACTCGTTTTTTTTTTTTATTTTCATTTCCTGCTGGAGGAGAGGAAGTACTGCGGTCGTGACAAAATTTTTGAAATTGAGTTTTTACTGGAATTATTATGTTTTGAGGTGCTTTAAAAACGAGGAAAATGTTTCTGGCGAATGGTCTGTATGTGCTTTAACAAAATATTTCATAAACGAAAGATCAAACTGGGAATTCTGTTCAGATACTACCAGCGCCATTCGAGGGATGGAGGATTTCAATCAAAATCCATCGACTGGAAGCGTTTTTTCCTTTTTTCAGCGTTTTTCTTAAAAACGGTTCCCAAAGATTTTCTTCAAACTTTGTATACTATTTACCCACAAAAAGCTTGTCTGCCACTTTTATTTGAATCATTTTGTCGGGAAAATTTAGTTTTACTGGATTCTGAGGGAGTAGTAACGTTAAACTTTTTTCAAAAGTACCACTCCAGTACAATTTATGGTTCTACTAAATTTGAATAAAATCGGTTAACCGGAAGTGCGACTTCATTGAATTGGCTTCATGGAATTTTTTGAAGTTTTCCCGAAAACAACTATGGCGATTTTCTTTAAAGTTTTGGAATGTTTGGAATGCGCAGATAAAGCATATCTATTGCGTCAGTTAAATTAAAATTAAACTGTCACTAAAAACATTATTGGTTGTGACAGAAAGAGCGCTGCCATGGTTAGTGACACTCGGGTATACATGATAAACCCTACGCCATATTTATGACAAGCCCATCGTAAACATTTGTAATCAATATAACTTTTTCAAGAAAAGGTTTCCACTAAATTGTGTTGAACTGCATTAAGATAAAGTTGTGTGTGTGTTCCTCACTAGTTTCCTTTCTTGAAGTGTAAGCCAGTTTTGTACGTTTGTTTTCACTTCTTCATTGTTCTGTAACATGACTTCTGAGGTTCTTCATAGGAAACTTTGATGATTGGTTACCTCTCTACCGTGCCACTTCAGTAGATTGTACTATTCCCGCACTGAATTCAATGTTAAGGATAATTATGTTTTTAATGATTCCATGTAGATGCATAATAATTCATTGAGAACAGAAAACAACAAAATTGAGAACTCAATAGAAAAAGCGTATTTGAGACACTCAGTAAAAGAGCAAAGTTGAAACACTCAGTAGAAAAATCGATATTGAATCTCTCATTAAAAGAACGTCATGTGAGTCTGTAGTGGAAGAAATAAATGAAATTATATTTTATTTGAGAAAATCATTATTTCAAGGATATTTGAACGTTGGCTGGCAAAAGGGTAAAAATGCAGGTACAATACCACCGTTAGAAGAGAGGTCAGAGAACTTAGTCAGCTTTTTCTTTTGCTCCTGCATGCAATCATACAAGAGGGGAGGATTTGAACTACCAAGAGAAAGCATCTTCTTTCAAGAGAGTCTAAATTCTGCAATCAACAACCATACCAGTCTAAATTGGACATTCTACCAGTATTATTCAAGGAGTCAACATCAGTGCCAATTATAAGTTAAAACATAAGAGTTTAAATCAATCTAGCTAGTTTCTGTATATTTATAAGCATATTATTATGATATTATAAAGTACTTAAATTCATTTTGAGAATAATTATTTATTTCAAAATCAGTGGTGATCTCTTGCTTATTTCGAATTCTTCTCTCGCTTTAAAACATACATACACACAAGCCCTTTACAAAACCGCTCGTGCTACACGCTACTACAAACATACAACAACACATCACACATTTCAAGTTAATTTTTATTTATTGATATTATAAGTATATTATTAATATATACATATAAATGAAAAAACTCTCCATTATTGTGTTCTTTTTTCAAATTTTTTCGCCCTCCATAAACATATCTTAGTTTTCTTCTTACTTCATTTAAGATGTAACAAATGCTGAATTTTTTTTTTCTTTTTTTAAGAACATTTTAGTATTCTATTCTATTGTATCTCAGGTCATTAACCACTTCCTCAATTACAGTCTCAGACAGTTCCCCAAGAATTAGGATTGCAATAGCCTCGAGACAATCTTGGCAATTGTCACTGTTAATGGAAGATCCTCTTTTAGCAACTCCAAATATTGCTTACAATCTACCAAACAGCTTACTTAATATAAAACAATTCATTCAATTATATATTTGTTTAACAATATAATAGAAGAAATAAATGTCTTATCCTAATCTTAAACTATATATGGAAAAATTCTTACATTTATTATATGTTTGTCTGAATGTAATCATGTTCCGAATATAAACGCGTTTGTTGAATTTTCTTAAACATTACCTGATATAATAAGTAGTAATTATATTATTCACATAATATTTCTCACACTGCAATTAAAACATAACTTTTATAACAAAAAAAAAACCTAATTTAAGATTTCTAATTGCTAACAATAATCCAATCAATTATTTTAAACAATTATCTTTTATTTTTAAGCCAGTTTAAAGTCTGTTTATGATAAGATTGAAACATGATTCAAATAATGAGCCTTATCTTAGAAATCATAATCCTGCTTTAAGGATACACATAGTACAGACATAATTGTAGTTTATGGATGGTCCACATCGAAATTTCAATTTATTATATCTTCAAGCGCCCATAAGGGTGACAGTTGGGATCTAATCCTGTCGTAAAAACCTAGAATCTTATTTAATGAAACATATTCTTCTTTTAAACTTTTACAAATTGTAAAAATTATTTCTTACTATAGAATATTTAGTATTATTTGGGAGAAATTGTTCGTTAATTCTTTATTTAAATTATACTATCTTTATTATTCTTCTTTAAGTGATTTTCTATTTGAAAATTCAATTAAGTACAATAAGATCTATATTTCACAAAATTTGCATGTCTTCGAAGAGAAAATCACTTCTTTTTTTTAATTTAAGGCGCTTCATCAACATCTATGATCATTGGCGCCCGGAGACTTCTCAGTGCACTGCCGACCTCCGGACAGTGTTCTCTCGTTACAGACAACACTGTCCATCACCGACAGTAAGCTGTAAAGGCTCCTAGGAAGAAAAAATCTAAGGGTAGCACTGGACTCGAACCCGGGTCTTCCGCATGGGAGTCCAGTACGCTAACCATTTAGCTATTATTCCCTTCTCTGTCACTTTTTTAGAGAGTTTAATTTGTGACGACTGCCTTTCTCGAGCAATATCAATTAAAACACTAAATAATGTTAAGGCTACGCTGTATTGTTTGCATCTTTTTAGGTTTTGCATCGTTGATTGAAATTTATGAAGCAAATTGGAGCTTTATTATTTTCCACTTATGCTATCAGTTACATATAGAAAAAAAAAAATCATTTTTTTAAAAATAGAGTAAAAAGTGTAATGTTATTGGTGTGTGTTGTGTTGTAATGTAGTGGTAGCTTGTGGCGTGAGCGGTTTTGTAAAGGGCTTGTGTGTATGTTTGAGATAAAGATAGAAGTATTAAGAAATAATCAAGAAAATACTAGTAGATTAAATTAAGTGTATTATCTTTGAAGATATTTAAATATTTTACAATATCACAACTATTATGTTTATAAAATCAATTATTTTTCTAGATTAAATGCAAATCTCTTATGTTTTAACTTAAAGTGGCACTGATGTCTACTCGTAGTATGTCTAGCTCAGACTGTCTTGTAAGAATGCCTTCTAATTGTTATTTCAAATCTTCCCCTGTGAGAAGAAGGGGGTAGACAATGCTAACAAGGTTCTATGAACTCTAAAAGACAATGGCGGTCTTATACTTGAATAGTCCTTTTGCCAGCGAATGTTACATTTTGTTCATAATTTGATAATTTAAAATTAAATATATTTTTATATTTCTGGCATCCATCACAAAGGCAACATTCCACTATTTACTGCTAATTTTCTTTAAATGAAAACCTGAATAATAAATTGTTGATATAATATATGATAAAGTAGTATTTTTCTTGTTCTGATGTCCTCTAAGGCCGTTACTTTAGTGGCCACTGCAACACTTCCACAATTCATGTAGATTGTAGTTGATGGGTGTAATTTCTTGGGTTAGGATGCCAAAGAAATTACCAAAACACATAATTAGACACACACACACACACACATACACACTTAATTTTAAGTACAAACCTGTTAAGAAAGGGAGATAATTGATAGTTTAGGATGCAGTGGATTCAGTTTTAATCTAAATCAATATGCCTGAATTAATCGGATAATATGGGCGTTAAGATATTTTTTTTTTTAAATCTTGGACAAAACCCTCATTCAGAAAGCTAAATAATATCTAGATTTTTTTACTAAGGTAAGTATTTTCTTCAGTTAGCTGTGTTAGGGCACTACCGGAAAAATTTCCACAACGGCTTGTATTCTTTTGTTATTTTCTGCAATGTAATTTGGTGTGCTGTTGTTTAGAAGTAGTAGCGGTAGCATGTGGCGTGAGCGGTTTTGTAAAGGGGCTCGTGTTTGTAAGTTTTAAGAGAGAAGTATTAGTAATAATCGAGAGAGCACCACTGTTTTTAAAATAAATACATTATTTTCTAAGCAAATTTAAGTTTCACAACTATATCTTGATAAATCAGATGTTTATCTAGAATAGAGGCAAATCACTATCACTGGCACTGAGTTTAAGAGAGCGATTCCTCAAACAAGTGTTCTGGCTTGAATATCTGTTTCAGACTCTTCTTGAAGGAATGTCTTCTCTCCATAGTTCAAATCCTTTCAAATAATGCTGGTATGTCTGGAGGGAGTTTTTTATTGTTTTTCCCTAACTGTTTCTTGCCCTTTGTCTCTTGGTTTGCATTGACCTAGATTTTAGTATCTGGCTTTATCCCCATCAGTAAAATACACTATTTGAACTAACTAATTTTCACAAAATTATTTTATTAAACTATTTTCCAAAACTATTATTTTTCCATTTCGTTCTTCCACTACATTTCCTTTTAAACTTTTCCATCTTTGACCAATTATTTGCAAAATAAGTGTTGATTTAGCAAAGTTTAGGTCACATTCCATCTTGGAAAAGTCATCTTTGTTTAGGGGAATGCAAAAAAAAAAAAACGAAAACTAAGCATCATTTGTGCTTAAATTAAGTATACTAAAAGAAGGAAGGAATTACACACATTAAACTACAAAAGAAAAAGAAATAGTTTTCTCCAAAATCATGAACCTCAACTTATGATGGATGAACTTTATAAACCTTAACAAAAAGCAACAAAAGTTATTATTAGCCCTACAACTAAGCTAAATTAATAAGTAAAAGCTACATAATAGATAAATTATGAGTTTTTATGTTAGAAACAAGCCGAGAAAATTCTAGTGTTTAGTTTTCAAAGAAATATAAACTTAAAACTAAGAAAGGAATTTAATAAAGAGATTTACAGTGTGATTTAAGATAAATGACAAAGTTTCCAAACAATAAATATTGTAATCCCAGTTTTCCAAAGGTTTTAGAATAACGAGATTGTTTATTGTATTAAAAGACTTTTATATAAACAAAACGAATAGAACTAGAATAGAATGATCCGTTTTATTCAATTTTTAAAGACATAATGAAAACTGTATAAATGTAATATTCTGGAGTTTTTTAATACAATTTTTAATAGAGAATAGATATAGACAATTGTACTACTCTATTATATGAATATTGTACTTTTATGAAGTATTTCTGGATATTTGAATTTAATTTTTTTTTTTTTTTGTGTCAATATGGATGTTACAAAGTGTATGCTAAACTCAATTACAGCAACATTGCAGATGCAATCCTTTTGTCGCATATAGTTGCAGTACGTATTCACTCCCAAGTGTATTATGAAAAAAAAAATTGTAAAAAAGGTCTCTAAGTTACAAAACATGTTGGTCTCCATGGCATGTATATTTTCTTCTTCACACATTTAGTGAGCTCTCTCTGTTATATTCTACTTTTTCGCCAGTGTTCCCGTTATTAAAACTACCCCCTTTCCGTATTGTATGCCCTGTATGCAATATTAACCCAGAGCGACATGTACATATGAGAAATAAGTCATGTTGCTGTATATATTTTGCCAAAGATATTTCTATTTTTTATATCTTTTTTTTTTTTTTTTGACAACTTTTATTTTCGTTTTCATAACCATTGATATAACTATTATTTTACTTTTTTATTTTAATGAACTGACCGACCCGTATTTGTCACAAGATACAGTTTAGACATCCACACGACTTTCTCTTACTTCTGTAAGTAAATTCTATATAAAATGACAAACTTTCTTTTAAATCAAATTTTTACATTCATATTTGTCTCTCCCACTCCAATCCGAGAGAGGCTTGGGTTTGTTTCTCTTCTCTTCACTCTCTTTCGTTGCTGATCTCCCCTTGGTTGCTGTTACAGAAGGGAACAGCAAGTGTTTAGCGTACTGGACTCACACGGGTTCGAGTCCAGCTGTGCTACCCTTAGAATTTTTTTTGCTAGGAGCCTCTACAGCTCACTGTCCGATGATGGACAGTGTTGTCTGTAATGAGAGAACACTGTCCGGATGCCGGCAGTGCACTGAGAAATCTCCTGGCGCCAAAGACTACAGATGTTGACGCGCCTTAAATTAAAAAAAAAAACAACAGAGCGATAAGCAAACAACCTGCCTCGTTCACAGTTCAAACCAGACTCTCTTTTTTTTTTACAAAATAAGCAACCGCTGGTCAATGAGAAATGACAAAAAATTGCAAACTACGAAGAAATATGTATATCTTGAACCACCCTTAGCGTACTGACTAATAAACCGTCAATTCAAAAATAATTAATGATTTTTCTTTTGTTATTTTTCAGGTATGTGCCGTTTGCTGTTTGAAACCATATTATCAGAAGTAATAAATATCCAGAAAGGTAAAAATTTAAGACTTACTACTGGATAATAATGATAATTAAAATGTTTTTTATATTATACAGAAAAAAAATTCCCATTTTGCATTTCGAAATTTTTGTAGCATGCATCAACATCATTTCTGTTGCTGTCTGTATAAAATGAGAAACAAAGCTTCCATTCTCAAAAACATAAAATTCCGTCATAATTTATAATACAAAAAAAAAAAGAAAGAATTTTAAACTTTTTAATCGGTTTATAATTTTTTTTCTCTCTGGTGAACAATGAAAAGCGCGAAACAAGTGATAGTTTATAAGAATTCGTAGTTCGTAAAATTTGTAAGAAATATTGAGGATGATGTGATGGATGCAAGAAACATAGAAATATTCAGCAGAGACATTTTCCGTGGTAGCCTGCTTCATTTTGTGGTCATCGACCGGTTTCGGGCGTTCGCCCATCATCAGGATGCGTTTTTTAGACAGTGATAACACAGACTCGCACAGAGCAAACTTAGTTTCACACTAACTGAGACGTATTTTTTAAAAAACTAAACTCTTAAACTAGGTCAAGGGATGTGGCCAGATGGGTGGGAAAACACGTGTTTGGGTTGTTAAAGGGCAAATTTTTCTTACAGTGGACACAACACGTGGGGGTCTAATCTTTAAACTCTGTTGTTGGAGGGAGATTTACTTACAATTAACTAACCAAAACAGAATATAAAAAATACACAAAATAAAATTAAATAACGCTATTGAACACTGCTACATGTAGAAAAATCTACATAAATAAATTCTAAGTTTATTGCACTAATCTGCCAAAATAGCAATATTAATCAAATTAACAAAAATTATTTCATACACTCGGTCCTTTCGTACTAAAATGTATAACAAATTTAAAGATAGAAACTGACCTGGCTCACGCCGGTCTGAACTCAGATCATGTAAAAATTTAAAGGTCGAACAGACCTAGTAAATAGACTCCTGCATCCATAACTTATTTTAATCCAACATCGAGGTCGCAAACTCCCCCATCAATATGAACTCTCCGAGGAAATTACGCTGTTATCCCTAAGGTAACTTAATCTTATAATCATAAAATATGGATCACAAAAACATTAATTAATGAAATAAAATAATAGAAGTTATTTAAATTCTACAGTCACCCCATCCTGAGATGGCGAACGCCCGAAACCGGTCGATGACTACAAATGAAGCAGGCTACCACGGAAAATTGTCTCTGATTGCTTTCCAGCTCTGCGGAACCAACCACCACACCCAACATAGAATATATTAATTTATAAAAAAAAAAAAAAAAAAAAAAAAAAAATCAAAAATATCAAGATATGTGACAATTCCCTTGCAAAAAGGTACACGCAGGTATAAGAAAACAGTTATTGGAAAAGTTTATTAACCTTGATGGCATTATACTACCCCCTTCTCATCACAGGGGAGGAACTGAACGAACAAAAGAGAAGATTCTTTCCAAGACAGACTTGTTCTAGACATCAAGGAGAATGCATCAGGACTGTGCCAGTTATAAGTTAAAGAGTTTTTATTCCACTAAATTCAGTAAATTAATTAATATTGCTGTGTTATTGAATAGCATTTAAATATCTTTAAAGAATATATATATATATATATATATAAAATTTAATCTACCAATGTTGTCTTAAATATTCTTATTACTTCTATCTCAAACATAATTACAAGCCCTTTTACTAAACCGCTCGTGCTACTACAAACATACATCACCAATACACTTCAATGGGGCAAAACTGGATAGTGAAACGCACTTTGTTTTTCCTTCCGCACTTTTTTGTCCTCTTTTTACAAAAACTACAAATCTTCATATGAATGAATGAATATTTTATTTTAAACTGTTTTAAGATCATTTTTATAATCATAAAATACAGTGGGAGTAATTTTTGTTAAGTTTTTAATAAAGTTAACTAATTCTTTATATAAATGAAACTTTTTACTTTTAAGAATGTCTTCATAATTGATGTGCATTATAATGGATGTGAGAAGGCGAGAGAACTAGAGGGAATGGATTTTAGAGAAATAAACTAGATGACATGTAAGAACTCACAAACTACAAGTACTTTACAAGTATATAGAAGTTAGGTAGAGAGAAATATAAGTATACAGAAATTAGGTAAGAGACAGACTGGCTGAGTGAAGAGAAGGTAGTAGAAGGTTGCTGACTGGTTGTTAACTGGTAGTAAACTTTCCTGAACTTTACTGCTCTTGCTCTATTTATATGAATCGAACATCCTAGTCCCTTCCTAGTCAGGCCAGTAATTTGATTCATTTATTGTGATTCTCCCCTCTTCGGCTCCTATATGAATCTATAATGATTCGGTTCCCATTACATAATTATAGTTTTTCGATAGGTAATATTTATTATTTCTATCATAGATTTTTTTAAAGATATTTTTTTTCATAAGCTTTGACTATATGTTCCATACCTTCGGTTTTATTGCTAAGTATACATGGAGAATCGGTCTCTCCTATTTTATGGAGATATTGTTTACATACAAAGTGATTAACACTCAGTCTGTAAATAATTTTGTAGTAAACTGTTTACTATTGTCCGTATATTTGGCCTCATAATTATGGATGGAATAAAACAGCCCACTTAACATTTTTATAGATATTAAACATGAAAGTTTAGGCATTAAGGTGGTATCATTAGTCTTTTTTACAGAGTAACCATCAGTTTCTGGAGAATATGGGTATGGTCTCTACAGTGTTGTAGGTGCAAGAATTAATTATATTTCTTTTCTTCTTTTTTTAAAAAAAATAAGTTTTTGCGTATATATATGAATTTACAAACATCCTTCTAAAACAAGATTGATAATGTTATGAAGAAATTTGGTGTGGATCGGTTAAAAAAGAAACATTCAATTATGCCAAAGTTTCGACAAAGTTTCCAGTCTTTATCAAGGCTTTAAACTGAAATACAATACAAGGAGGAATCACAATGCATTAATAAAATTGTAAAATACAATGTAATAATAATATTTTTTTTTTGTAAATAAAAAAAATAATTTTTAGACAAACTATAAAAGTTACAAGTATTGGTCCTAGTGGCTAGCACACTCCGCATTTGGTGCAAGAATTTCAGGGTTCGATTCCCGTGGGGGCAAAGTCGATGCTGACCCAGCAGTGTAAGAAATATAAAAGTAGGGAGCTACAATTGTAGCGCACTTAGGTAGTGAAGATCAGAACTAAACAGCGAGGGAACCCCTTCCAAATCTTCCCGCCAATAGCCGCCATCTGGCACGCCTTAGTCCTTCATATGCTGGTGTTGAGCCATACTTATTTTTTATTTATTTTTTTTTTATAACCTTACTTAACAGATACAACTTTACAGGACTTACGAAACACTTTAGAGAAAAATATCATAAACTTGAATTTTTCCAAAATAATAAATATTTGCATAGAATACTAATAGGAAAAGCGAAATATATTGGAAATGATATATATTAAAAACCAATAATAAATTATCTGTTAATTTTCGAAATGACACAAATAATCTCTTCCGCACTTACAACGGCTTGTTCATAAAATGACTTTCTGGAATTCCCGTTTCAAATAACACTCACCAATTTCCACAATATCTCTTCCATCTCTTTGCTTATTCAAACCCCAACTTTCATTTTTCTATATGATTTAAAACAAGCAACTAGTAACTTTAAATTTTCTTTGTTTATATTTCTGTGCCTGTAAACATTTTTATAATTTAAATTCTTTTTCTACATCTTTCAAGTCTAATATTACTTATTTTTATTTACACAAAAATTTTTGTTACTATTATTTTGTATTTTATAATTTTATTTATTCATTGTGGTTGCACATCGTGTTGTATTTTAGAATAAAGCCTTGATATTAGACAGGAAACTCTGTCGAAACTTTGAATGTCTCAAAATTGATTCTCGCTTTCTTTCTCGACTAATCTTCACCAAATTTCTTCATAACATATTACATCAAGGGTCAACAAATACTTTTATATTAAGATTGATAATTTTATCTAATTAATGGCACATCTTAATATGATCCACCAGTTTTAAATTCATTTTTAATGGGGTAGTTTTTATCCAAAAATAAGTGGATAGATTGTAGGCTCTATTATACACTTTCTTAAGTGATGCTCAGATTTAATTAAGTATTACTATCTCACTTTTTTCCATTCTTGTGCTCTTTTTCTCTTCAATCGCATTTCTTTTTTCTTTTTTTTTTTATTTCCCTAATTTAATTTTCTTATTAAGTATTCAAAGTAGATAGTGGTATAAGTAGGCAGATACTTCTCGCTCTCTCTTCTTTTTTTATTACTTTCTCCCTACTAGTACTTTTTTTTTTTCTTTTTTTTTTTTTATTCCTAATGAAACAGGGGAATAAAATGTATTTTTTTTTTTTTTTACTTTTATTTTTTTTTTTATTCTAAGGATTGAAATGGGTGGTGAAGTGGTCATGGCAGAATCCCAGGGACAAGGGCGTTGATGACGATGGTTAGGGGGAATTGGCAAGTGAGATTGTATCTCAATGATGAAGAGGCTTAGAGATAACGGGGTGTCAGTAATTAACAGGGTAGGAGAGAATCCAGGAGCTGACTTTATATCAGAGGTTAGATTCACTTTCACTGAGAGAAATAGTATGTGTTTGTATCTATATACATGTGTATATGTGTGTGTATGTGTATGAGTGTGTGTATAAGTAGGGTGAGACAGCTACTGAATCTGTATAGATCGTGTGTGTGTGTCTGTATACGCTTTTGAGAAAGAGAGATAGAGAATATACTAAATGTATGAGAGCAAACTGGATAGATGATGATATTAAGCGGACTATATACGCATCGGATGACAAGTAACCAATAATAATCGTCCCTTATATTAGGCTCCTACAGTTTATCAAGGGAGTTTTTAGCCTTTTTTTGGAAATTTTATGATCATTTGGCTTCTGTTCATTACTCTATTTGTGTTAATGATGAACTTCCTCTTAAAACTAAATATCCACTTAACTGATATAAATATATTGTCGCTTTTTATTAGTAATAAAATATAATTAACAGAACTTTTATTTTAATTATTTTTAATTTATTTTAGTTCGATTATATTATGAAATCTTTTTGAAATGATATCTAGATATAGTTGGTATACACATATGTTTTTTTTGAAATTAACACAAAAATCAATAACAACATAATTCGAGAATTATTCCTTGCGGGCTAGTGTTTGTACATTTTAAGTAACCTTCACATCTTACACATTTTATGACATCCTTATTGACTTTTAGGGAACTTTGGTGTTCTGCGGAATTTTTAGTTTTGGAATCGCCGCTCTAGAACATATAAAAACTAAGTTGTTGATCAAAAAGATAATGCTCTCTCACAGGAAAAGATTTTGGTGATAGATAAATTTCCTTACTTGCTTAAACAGCTTGGGGTGACCCACACACATTTGAATAAGCAGTTCTTGGGGGATTAAAAAAAGAACCCCAGTTGTTTGAAGATTCTGTATTCAAAGTAGGGGATTTGCTTGAACAAGAAAAGTAGAAGTAGGCTTGGTTAAGCTAGCCCCTAAGCGGTGGCAGGATTGACTTGAGTCTTTAAGCTAACAAAGACAGGGCTTATGGTAGTCTGTACGGATATTAGCGTTCATCGATACAATCACGAATAATCTGGAAGTAAAATACGAAAAAAATTATAACGTATAGTGAATAAAAGCTAATTTAAAAATAAAAATGCACAGAAAAGTTTAATTAACAGTGAAATTATTATATTGAGTTTTATTATTTATGTAATCGTTTTTCTAAAAAAAAAAAAAAAAAAAAAATTAATTTATCTCAGACTATTATTAGAATAAAATACGCGAACTATTCTGTGATGTCACTGAAAAAATATTTGAATATATATTAAGGTAAAAGATGTTTCCAGGCAAACTTTCAAAACTCTGTATTATCAATGTCTTAAAAAAATATATCACTTTCATTTAATTTGTTTCATGAAATTGTTTTTGTAAATTCATGAATTTAACAAAAAATATTTCTAATGAAAGATGTTTGAAAATAATGAATTATTTATTTAAAAAAAAATAAAAAATAAAATCCTACAGTATTATTTAAATTCAGATAAGTATCAAGAATGTTGTCCTTAATTAGATATTCAAAAGTGTCGCTTGGCTTTACTTTCTTGACTGGATCAGAAAAATTTCTGCGCACACTCCTTAATGAGTTTAAAAGAATAGAGAGTGCCTTCTTTCTTGCTTTTTTTGTATCTGTAAACTGTTTTTCGATTCATTTAGAAATCTAAAAGAAAGTAGCAACTTTTAATCTTATCGCTTCTATTGAAATTTATACGACCATCTAAATTTTACAGTCGGTGGTCTTGGTTGCGAACAAATTGGCAGCTAAAACATCATGAATTTCAAATTACTTACTCTTCTGTTTGTTTGTAACAGGAATAGAATCTAAAAATAATAAAAAAAAAAAAGCCCTACCCATTGGTGGCGGTCAGTACAGGAATAGTGTGAGAGATATCAGATTCACCAGTGTCAGACAGGACAAAGGAATGGGGTGTGACCAGACGAACACCTGAGCTTTGCCTCTTTTACACGGACGACGTTGAAATGTTATGGCGGCTTGTTTTTGCTTTTTGTCTCCTATTCCTCTTTGGTTAGGGTGTTCCATTTAATTGAAAGAATGGCTAATGCTTTTTGATGGATGCCGCTTTTGAAAAATAATTCTTTTGCTCGCATATACAGGACTTTTTACCTCACTTATTTTTTTATTTTATTTATAAGTTGAACAATGTTTATTCGAAATATACATGGTACGTGAGTGTTGAAACGTGAGGGAATTTGCAGGACTCACCTTGTATTATGTAGAATTTTTTTTTTTTTTAGTTAACTTTGTTCATTTACTAATTTAAACCACGTATATATTGATGCATTCTTTTATGGAAGGAAGACCCATCGTATGTAATTTTTAATTTAACTAAATGCTAAACTTCATCTTGAATAAAAAAACATTGTTTAAATTGTTACGAAACAAAATTTAATATTAAATTTTCATTTTAAGTTGGATTTTCAAAATAATTTGCTAAAAAAAGGTCTTAGCAAAATTTTAGATTTTTTGTTTTTATTTTTTACTTTTTATACTTTAAATGCATTTAAAAAATACTAATAATATTAATACTTAACATTATAAATATCTAGTTATAAAAAAATATTTAATACACAATATTGTTTCTTTTTCTGTATTTGTACCATGATTAAGTTAAAAAATGTCTACATTATTGAATGCATTTGTAAAAATAATACTAATAATAATAATAGTAATGCTGGAATTGTCCTCATGCGTTGGTCTAGTGGCTAGTGCGCTTGCCTTTGGGGCGAGAATTCAGTATTCGATTCCCGTGAGGGCAAGTCGGTGTTTACCCAGCATCATGAGAAAAAGTTGGGAACTACAGTTAGTAGCGAAGGCCGGGACTAAACGGCGAGGGAACTGTGGCGTGCTTACCACACGTCTTCCAATACAAATCGCCGTCTGGCAAAACTTGGCCCTTCATGGGCTGTTGCGTCATAGTTTATATTATGTATTTTTTCCTTTTTTTTAATGCTGGAATTTTGGGTTTATGTATGCAATGGAACCAATCGCCATCAAGTTTACCATAGAAAAGCTGGACTCAATAGTTCTATTAGCTTCCCGCAGCCAACGTAATCTTTGGGCAACTAAGCCCATCTAAATTACGCATTAACATCCTTGTCACGGCCATTACAATATATTGGCGAATGATCTTCAACTTCTACAGCTAATGTTCCACTCAGAAGTTGTAAAAAAAAACTGAGTAAAGGGCTTAAACAATCAGTCGCCTAATCGCCACATAAAGAGTGAACATCAGACGCTAAATTTTAAGAAGTTAAAAGTCTTAATATCAACTATGTAAGGTTCACCAAGCTAGCCACACTAGCTGATGTACCATTAGAACAAGCAAGAGTTCTAACTAGTCTCATCATGCTACCGACATTATGACTCTTCGCTCAGTCACTCTGCCCCCCCTATGTACTCTTCTCTTCTTACTCAGTAAATTTCTTAAAATATAAACTGAAGTTTTGTGTTTAATGTGTTTTCAAATTATCACCAATTACCAGACGATTCTTCATTTTGTATATTTGCTAAGATATGGTGTTTGCAAGAAGTTTCAAAAGGACTGTCCTTTTTATAAAAATTCAAAATTTAAATAAAATTATAGCAATAATAATAATATTTATTAGAATTATTATGATTTGATAAATACATTGCCATTTATTATATACGTAAAAAAGAAAAAAAAAAATTAATAATAGAAAGTAACAGTTTTATCGTCGTAGAATAGAAAAAAAGAAAATACTCTGTAAAGAATGGAAAAAAGAATATAGCGGGACAAGGGATGGGGGATACAAACGACCAAATGATGGCTAACATAAGGAAATATGAGGAAAGCATAGTCCTAACGTCCTAAGGGAGATGTAGGGCTACTTCTCGCCTCCTTTCTACTTTTGGGGATGTGTAAATTCTAACCGGATAAATTTCAATAACGGTAAAGCGCTCTGAACGTCCATTTTTTTTCCTTTTTCGTTTCTTTTATATATATATATATATATATTTTTTTTTTATGTTACAGTAGAGAATTTATTGGGTTGTAAACTTGTGGCGTTCCCTTTACTACCGTCTAGTGACGCCTGGTACGCATGAAAAACTAAGTCGTGTTACTAGGAAATATGTTTGTGAACAGGAAATGCGGTTTGTCGTTCAGTATTAACTTCTGTTTCACCTGGAATATACAATAAAAGAGTTTGTTTTTTTTATCATTTATGTAAAAAATTTTTTTTTTTTTTTTTTTTTAAATATTGGAATATTTATTTATACGTATATTGTAATGGAAAAAAAATATTATTTATTTATACTGAATGAACAAAACTACTAATAAAAAGAGATTTTTAAAATATTGTGACAACATAATATTTTAAAATGTTTTGGGTTTTGTTTTTCCATTTAATTTTTCAATTTAATGAATTTTATTATTTCTTAGTTGAATCTCAATTATTTTCTTCATTTGGTAGTGCAATAACTTTTGATTCTTCAAATTTTACTCGCTCATGTCTTCCACGGCAAATTAATGATGCGAATAGTTTACAGAAAATTTTCACCTTAAAATTTAATTTTGAATCAAATTCAAAATTTGTTTCTATACAGTTCCATCAAACTTGCTGCTTGAATTCTTTGAAACCCTACGATGCCTTTTTAAAATTTTTGCAGTATCTGTTCAATTACGAGCATTTCTTTTTTGGAGACAGCCTTGTTTGGGGGATGCGAATTGTTCGTTTTGCATGATGGTAATTTATTGTTTGCCATAATTTATGTGGGAATTAGATTGGATAATTATAGATTTTTAGCCAGCTTCTTTGGAATATCGAGTATTAAGGGATCACTCTCAGTTTGTAAAACATATATAATGGAGTTGTTGAGGAGAGAAATTGGGATTGATTAATTAGACGAGATATGAAGACACCGTTATAATATAACTATAAGTTTACACAAACTGCACCGGACTTGTAATGATTTTAATAGAATAAAAGGGTGAGAGTAGAGATATGACACGATGCGATGTATGGTTGAATCTGATAGATAGATGTCTAGCTCTCTCGCTGGCTTATATACAGGTTCTCCCCACTCTAGTCTGCTTAAGTTTGAGAGTACCAGAGAGAGTCTGTTTTCTCTCGGCCGGGCTTGTGTTCTCTCTCTTGCAGTTACACATATAATCTACGATGAGTAAATATATAATTGTAAAATATTACATAATCTTGATTGGTTCAATTTTCTTTAGCTCTGAATTTAATTTGATATCCTTCTTTTAATAATTTCATTTATTTGTTTTTAGATGAGATTTGGTTTTCATGTTGCGTATATCTCTTTAAATGCAGGTTTTGGGTGTGATACTAACACTGGGATGGCCTTTTTGTCGTTGTAATATATAAATAAATATATATTTTTTTTTTAAGAACAATAATTAAAGCTCTTCATGCTGGAAATGTAATAACAGCATTAAAACAATTATTTCAGTCTAACAAACAACACGAACAGTTAGGCGAGAGGATGGTGAAAAAACGTTATAATTACACTGCAATTATGTATTATGTAATAAGTTGATGGATAACTTTACCTAAAGCTATCGATAACAAAATTACTCAGTTGGATCGATTGCCCAAATTCAATCAATCACTATTATCTGCAATAAATAATTCAATAGGTCAGATGATTTCTATTCATTCTTCCAAACATATGCAAGCTAAAACTGCAAAAAAATATCACAGCTTAATTTCCAACGTCAGTATATTATATTATTAACAATAAGAGACAACGTAATGAAAACAGTAAGTGTTATATTTTTCGAAGTTTATAAATTATAATAATTTTGTCTTAAATTATAGTTTGATGTATTGTAATATGATTTGTATTGGGGGGGGGGAATTAAGTGTGTGATAATTAATAATTAATTATTATAATTCATATTTGAAATCTTCTCTAAAGGGATCTCGTGAGGTCTGTGTTTATACAGAAGTTGGAAAAGATGAAAAAAACAATTAAATATATAGATTCAAAAAATATATAATAATTAAAATAAACAGTATGTGTCAAAAATTAATAAATTCAATATTGAGATACAACAACATAAGTGTCTTGTCACTTAGGAGAAACTGCTTTTTATAAAACTTACATATTTTACATATTTTCTGACTTGAAGAAGGTTGGGTTTCTTGGGGCACTTCCACCATTCGCTACTGTAACATGGCTTTTTTTAATTTCACTCTTTTCACGGTATAAATTTTGAACTGACCCCCTTCCCTAAAAAGGGTCCACCTTATATATTCTACCTCCACCCCGGGGAAAGTGAGAATAGAGAAATTCCCTTCGTCCTAAATAAACGTAATGATAGGGGTAGGCAAGGTATCTTTGACTCAACTAACTGTTTCTTTTGTGCCTTTTAACCTTCAAAAAACCCAAGTTTATAAATATATACCTTGGAAAAATTCCTTTCTTTACAATCATAAAATATATAACAAGAATATATTTCGATACAATATATATATATATATATATATGTGTGTGTGTGTAACTGTAGACTGATCATAATTTCTTCAACAAAAACGGGAATGTTTGGATAAAACAAAGTGGAGTTAAAAAAAAAAAAATTAAAAATCGTATCTGGAAATTCAACAACCGGACAAGCGATTTGCCACAGTTTCCTAATTTTTACGTTTGGTTAACTTTTACGGTTGATAGAACCGTACAATAGACTAAATGGCTCTCTATAGGTAACTGAACAAAGGAAATCTCAGTCTTCGAGAGCCTTGCACCAATGATATTAAAACTAAGATTAATCTTATGTAACACTCACGTTTGTCTTAAATAGAGTATGTTACTAAAACTAGACTAAATACTTGTCAATGCCATAATTTATTTTCTTAATACAAATATATGGGCGTCTTTGAAGACTATTCATTCTCTATATTCTTATTGAATAGTGACTTTTTTTAGTGAAAATAATGTAGATGAAAGAATGAATGATCATTTTGAATCTTCACTTACAGAATTATCGTCCAGTATAATTACTTTTATAAAATTCTTTGAAATAACAAATATTCTTAATTCCTTTGTCAGAAATTAATTCATTACTGCCCGTGGAACTCTCATATAATTTCAGTTTGCCTTTCTCTCATTTCTCTTTATTTTTAACTTGCCCTACATTGCCGCTATATCTTCTCCTTCATCTTGCTCTTCTCTTGTAGAAAACCAAGTCAAACTGTGCTACACGACCACCAAGTTCTCTAGTTTTCTCACTCTGTCACCCATCCTCCCGCCATTTCTTTACTCTATTCTCTCTCTCTCTCTCTCCCCACCCCCTTGTTAGCTTGTCCCATCGTTTATATTACCCAAGCTCTTCTTCAACAAGGGCGTACCGTAATTTATGGCCAATTATTTGATAATTAAAAACTTTGGAATTTCCCTTCTGCTAAAAAGACGGAAACGGTTTAATTAAGCGGAAAATAAGGGCGTTTAGAAAGATATGGAAAATTTCTCCTTTATGTTTTGATGAAATTGCGACTCTTTATGAAGAAAGACACCACAATTCGTTTTCGGTAAGATGGGACCAGAGCATTTTCTTGTTTTCTTTTTTTTTTTATTTGATTCCTTCTTTTTGCTTTCCTTTTTTTTCTTTTATTAAAAAATATATATATAAAAAAGTTACAACATTTTGCAATTTGTTTGCTTACTTAAATATACGTAATTTTAATTTTATACCTTATTTACCTAATTTTTTTTTTTTATATATTAAATAAAAGCTTTAATATTCAAAGTTCCTTTTTTTATGCTTCAATTATTTTGATTTATATTTTATCCAAGAAGTTTTCTCAAAGTAAATAAAGTTTAATGTTTTGTCTGAATCTTTTCTCAATTTCTTTTCTAACGCCTTAAACATCCGGATTAAGCATTAGACTATTCTAAAAGAATTAAAAAAATACTAGCATCTTTATTTGTCTAAACTTTAAAGTTATCATTACAAAACACCTTTCCTTGATTATTGGCTTTTAGTTTTGTCCTAAATTACAATAATAACTACGTATCGTAAAATTGCATGGAATTCTGGGAAAGCTATATTCATCAAAAATCAAGAACTATTTTATTGTTAAATGAGAGAGCCTAGACCCTTTTTTTTTTTTTTAATTCTCAGATCATTAATTCCGTCCGCGCATAAAATACTTAGCTTCAAAAATAATAAGTAGCTGTGGTTAATATCACAGTCCATATTATTTTCTTAATAAATGGGCCGATGCAATAGCTTACGAGCTGCTGCTTATGAGGTCCTCATGTGCGAGAAAATCTCACATGTTAACAAGAAATTCATGTTCAAATCAAAGTGAACAGCGTTTCAGTTTAATGTGATCATTATCGGACTCGTACGGAACGTTTAGGATAACGTATAATGAAACGCAGTTTGGCATACTCCTCAAATGCGATACGTATACTTTGAAGAATTCAAAACTTTGTGGACAAAGTTTTCTTGTAAATATTTTCTGTAAGCCTTCGACATTAAATTATTGAATTCTGTACATTGAATGTTTTCCACAATGCTATCATAGTTAATTATACAATTCTACCATCTAAACAAAATTCCTAGTTCATAATAACAATTATTAAACAGGAAGTGCATTTTTATTGATAAGCTTTTTCAGTTTTTTTTTTTTTTAGTTATTACACAATTCTATTATCTAAATAAAATTAATTAGAATTAAATATGTTGTCGAAATACCAAGTTTGAAGAAAATTAGATCACCGGAAGTGTGCTTTACTGAAAGTAATTTTCAGTTTTCTTCTATTTTTTTTTCTAAAATGGCTCCAACGATTTTCTGTAAACTTGTTATATCATCTACACATACAAGGAGCTACAACTTTTATTTGTTACATTTCTCCGGGAAAATTCATTTAAGAACACTTATTGGTGGGAGGGGTTCCTCTAAAGTGCTATTTTAGATCAACAATATGTTATACAATTCTGTCATCGAAATAATAGAATATTAATTAGAATTATATAAGTTTTCAAAATTCTCAGTTTGAAGAAAATCGATTGAGCGGAATTGCGACGTTGCTGAATAGATTTTCAGATTTTTTTTGTGATTTTCTCCATAAAAATGGCGACGTTTTTAAAAAGTAATAAGAAAATTGTAGATGCCTCACCTGACGGTCTTATGACAATTGGTTTATTACGTAATAGCACTATAACGATCTGTGTATGCATTAATCCAATAAACGTAATTAAAAAAAAAAAAAAAATTGTAGATGTGAAGAAAATTTGCAGTAAGAGAAAGTAGTTTGATTATTTCACACCAGGGGCGGGTGTTGGTGTAGTGGTTATGAGTATGGACTTGTAAGTGGGAGGACCCCAGTTCGAGTCCAGCGTATAACTAAATTTTATATTTGTTTAAAAAATGTTATTAGTAAAGTAAGTGCTTTCGCCCCTGTCCACGACACCTAATTTGGTAGTTGGACGTTAATGGGCCCCCTGATAATGGCATTACTTTATTTCACACCAGATTATTTTTTTTAATTAATATATCACCATTTAATTAATTAATTGGTAAGCCATAAAGCGATTCTAACAGCTATCGCCCTATCAGTCTCTTAAACTCTCTCTCCAAAATATTAAAAAAAATAATATACAAACGACTCTTAAAACACTTGACAGATTGTAACACAATCCCATCTCATCAGTACGGATTCAGACAAAAATACTCACCACTACACCAAATAAAAAGTGTCACAGAACACATTGTACACAATTTTGAGGAAGAAAATACACTCGACGTAGCTGCTGCATTTGATACTGTTTGGCGCTCTGGACTACTTTACAAACTTACAAACTGCTGCACTGCACCAACATACCTAACTCGAATAATAGGATCCTTCTTAAAAGTTAGAACCATCCAGGTAAGACTGAACAGTACATTCAGTACAGAAAGACATATATTAGCGGGACTACTACAAGGGGCAATCATGAATCCAATACTCTTCAACCTCTACTGTTCGGACAAACCTGAACCTACTACAGCGACATTAGCTACCTACGCGGACGATACCATGTTAGCCTCATCCAATTCAGACATTAACGAAAGCATTACTGACTTACAAACATCAATAGACTGTATATCTGGCTGGTTTCACCGATGGAAGCTAAAGTTAAACCCATCTAAAACTGAAGCGAAAATCTTCGCTCTCCGGCGGTTTCGGAATGAAGACCTTCGCCTACTAACACTTGACAACCAGCAAATTCCCTGGAAACAAAAAGACAAAGGAGTGCGTTATCTGGGCGTAATCCTTGATACAAGACTCACCTGGAGACTACACATTAACACTAAACTGCAACAAGCATACACCCGACTGAAACAACTCTACCCACGCATTAACAGAAACACACCACTCAAACACTCCTGCACCATACTACTCTATAAAACTCTCCTTAGACCTCTCCTGACATACGCCTGGCCAGTTTGGATAACAGCTAGCAACACTCTGACAAGCGATTGCAGATTTTCCAAAACAACGTACTCCGAATTGCACTAAACGCTCCCTGGTTTGTCAGAAACACACAAACACAAAGAGAAGTTGACATGCCAGATATATACACACACATGGCTAGACTTACAGACAATTTCTTTCTATCGCTTCACACACTACCCTCAGCTTCACATTACCACATAGGCGAGCCTACTTCATCCAGAAGATTAAAACCCAGACCCTACCAAGATCTCTGAGAAGACTCATCTTTGTTTTATTATTTCTGTTATTATTCTTTCAATTAGCCCTATATGTAAAGATATGTGAGCTGGCCCATACTAATTTGTAAATAAATAAAAAAAAGAATTAATTAATTAATATTTACTTATTATTTATCTAATTCCATACAGCCATATTTATTAAATATTCTTCAACATTGATGTTACCCGACATCCAAGATACACATAAATGTAAAAAAGAAAACTGGTGAAGTATTCGATCGATATTTCTCAGGCCGTCTCAACCTTAAACCTAAGCTAAAAATTATATACCTACTTACAGTACAACACACTCGTATATTCATTCACAGGTGCCAGGGTTTCCACCTTTCCAAGACAAAGTTCCTACCATATTTATAACTGTTCAAGAAGACTTTCTACACATCTAAGTATAAATTATACCATATTTTGTTTATTGATGTGGTAAGTTTTATGTAGTTTTATAAACAGAATTAAACGAAGTTTTTACTTTTTAATAAACATGTCCCTACTAGTCTTTGTTTTGTTTATAAAAAATTATTATGAATGATTGATTTTGTAATGAAAAACAAATTTTTTTTTTCAAGTTTGTTTTTTTTATTTGAGGTAACTACTTATATATTTAAATACATATTTTTATGTATTATTTATATTGTAATATCAAGATTTATATTGTTCCACCATGAGAACCAATATTTATTGTTATATCTAAACTATATTTGAAGAAGGAAAATACTGTTGTAACAACACCACCTCTTTGCTTCCTCTATGGAATACGTGTACATACAATGATTTTATTCATAGGACATCGTGCATGCTGATGGATATGGTAGTATGGCTGCAAGTACCAGTAAACTGTAGCCACGGTGAAGATAGGATGTGGGGTTTGTTGTATAAAATGGGTACAGGATTGAATCTTGAAAGGTAGGAATCTGGAAAAGATAGAGGACTGGGAGGTATGGTGAAGTGTATCTACTGAGAAAATGTCATCTCTGTTCTACCCGTCACCGTGAGTGTGTACCCATCGAGTCTAACTTGTTCCCTTTTTTCCTTTTTTTTCTACTTTTTCTCTAAACTATGAAACAGAAACAACGTTTGGGCTAGGGAGTAAAGGAATAGTATTTCGTCCTTCTTGTAGAGAAGTAGGGTGACAAGGTAGAGAGGTTGTTGGAAGAAAGGAGAAAATTGTCCAGGTCTTTTTTTTAAGATGTTGAGTCTGGCATGGATGTAGCTGCTTTGATTTGCATTCATGTGTATGTATCGCAAGAAAGTATTACTACTACATGGATAAAGGTATCCATGTAGTATATATATATATATATATAGTAAGGCAGTTTTCAAGTTTAGTCTTCTTCTCCTTCTTCGATCTAGCATACTCGTCATAGTCTTGCCGCAGGAAATGGCCTACAAACGAGTTTCCACCCTTCTTAGACTTTGTTTATATGAAGACAGTCAATAAGATAGACAGAGACATCAGCTAAAAAAATCTTTATAGAACGTCAACCTTTCTTTATTGGATTCTAAAAACAGGTAAACTACTCTACGATAGAAATTGTTTAGGACATTTGTATATTTATTTTATATAATAGATATATTTATTTAAAGTAAACTTTGGAAACTATATTATATTGTTGGCAGTGCCATAATAATATTTTACACTTCTAATTGGAAATCTAGATATTATACCTTCAGAGTGTATACTTCCTTAACTTTTGTTTTGTTCTGATGTCGTTTATTTAATTTTTTCTAGATCCAATAAGAATCAGGTGCCAATTTTGAAAATAAAATATAGATCAGATGATATTCAATGAAAAGTAGCATTAATTTAGAGTTTAAGCCATCATCAGTAAGCTCTTCCCCCCTTTGGCAGATCATTTAAATCCGAAATATCTTCATTATATATCTATAAATTTTGTAACTATTCACTTTATGCAAATCTCCGAAATCTCAGATTAGTTTCACTTATTTTACATTTCAGAGTGTGTAGATTACGAAAAAATGTTTTCTACATCTATAATATTGGCACCTGGAACCTTCTTAGTGCAACTGTCGGCCTCCGGACATTATTCTCTCGTCACAGGCAATACTGTTCATCACCGGTCAGTAAGGCTCCTAGGACGAGAAAATCTAAGGGCTGTACAAGCTCGGGGCTCTAATTCACATTTCCTCTAAAGTGGCATTTAAGCTGGTTTGCAACGCTAAACGTCCCTGTAAGGTACCACATAGTTTTCTTTTTCTACCCTAATATCTATGTTAAATCAAGAATAGTAAATAAAGTGATATAATTCGAAGTTTGTAGAATGTCACTTAACTGGATATGTGACCATTATATAATAGATTTCTAAGTTTTTCGAAATTTTCTCTCTCAAAAAAAATTGCTCTAGGATTTTCTTTAAACTTGCTATACAGTAATAGGATCCTAAGAGAGGGATCCATAGCAGAGAGAGAGAGAGAGAGAGAGAGAGAGAGACGAAAATGAAGGACCACTCTCTCGGACTAGAGTGGGAGAAACTGCATAAATATAGCGACAGGAGATAGATAGGGAGGAGAGTTCACTCGCCAGTCACAACGTGTCATCTACCTTACCCCTTACTACTCTACCATAGTCTACTATTTTACTGCAAAGTCCAGCCAGTCAGTGTCACTTTTTACATTATACACTGTTCAGCCGTACTGTATCTAGTTTATTAACCTAAAATAAACCATTTTCTCTTCTTCATCATACCCATTATATATACTAATTGCATTTATGTAAAAGTATCACTTTTATTTGAAACATTTTGTCCTGGAAAATTTGTATTTGAAAATTGCAATTCTGGTGATTGTATGAGTTAGAGACTTATATTTAAGTAATGGAGGGCTGGCGACAGATGGCGCAATGCAATGCAATAAATATTATGGTTTTTCTCTTAATATTGTAATCCCCACCATCTATATTTTTGCTAGTTTAGGCCACTTAAATTTTTAATATATTTTACAATTTTGTGGAAAATTTGTCAATTGTAATAAAAGCAGTATAGTGTAGGGAAGGGAATAGCTAAGGTGGTTAGCGTAGTGGACTCCCATGCGGGGGACCCCGGTTCGAGTCCAGCTGTGCTACCCTTAGATTTTTTCTTTCTAGAAGCCTCTACAGCTCACTGTCCGGTGATGGATAGTGTTGTCTGTAATGAGAGAACACTGTCCGGAGGCCGGCAGGGCACTGAGAAGGCTCCGGGCGTCAATGACCATAGATGTTGACGCGCCTAAAATTAAAAGAAAAAAAGAAAAAAAAAAATCAGTATGAGTCCAGCTGTTTTTTAATATTTAGTAGAATCAAAGCGCAAACATTATTATTAGTAATTTATTTCTTTCAAGTTATAAAGAAAATTATCTCTTATTTATTTATTTTTATATATAATATAGATCCCTTAGATCGTACAATTAAACACCAAGAGAGAAATGTTTTATTTATTTAATTTAAACACATCTGTCGCTGGTCACACATCTAGACAAGACATATAATGTAAAAAAAAAAAAAATAGCCCCTTTAAATATGCAGACAGCGTAGCACTTGAAAGTGAAAATCACCCAGATTATTAAATCCATAATATTAAATATAATTTTATATTTATATTCTAGTTCAAAGAGAAATCTACTAATAAAATCCAATTTAATAATAACCTCAAATAAGCCGGAATTATATCATCGTACTTAAGTCTAAAGTTTTAAACGAATACACGAAAACTATTTACTGTGTGTGTGTGTGTGTGTGTGTGTATTAGTTGAGATGATGAATGAAAACTTATTTATATTCACTATAAAATTAATAATTCACTCTTTTATACAAAAATAAAAAAGGGTCTGGTGTAAAATACTCTCAAGACTTAATACAGTTATATATACAGGGTAGGGAATAGCTGAGTGGTTAACGCCTTGGACTCCCACGCGGAGGTCCCGGGTTCGAGTCCAGCGCTACACTAGATTTTTTTTCTTCCTGGAGTCTCTACAGCTCACTGTTCGGAGATGGACTGTGTTGTCTATAGCGAGACAACACTGTCCGGTTCCGGCAGTACAGTGAAAAGGCTCCGGGCGCTAATGACCATGGATGTTAAAGCGCCTAAAATACAAAAAAAAGAAGAAAAAAGTTATAAATAAAATGATAATAATTTTTTAAATATCAAATTTCACTCATGTGTCTTAACATGAATATAGTGTTTCGGGGGGACAACTGCCAATCTAATCAACAAAGGCAGATAGAGAATGATTTAACATTGGTGGAGACGACAAAATTATTGAATAAAACACATTTGAATTTTAATGTCTCAAATTCCTTAGAACTACCGAAAAATATAATATATATAATGTCTACTTTTATTGTTACAAATAAAAGTGATAGATTTATTATCTGTGTTTTTAAATCTCTAAAATCGTTTACGAGAATAATTCTAAAAATCTGTAAAATTGCAATTCCGATTATTAAGCGATTTGCTAAAAAATCTGGAATTCCAGCAATATTACTAATATATATTTATAATATAGAAGTAGCTGTATTATTATTATTATTATTATTATTGCCTATCACGGGTGGGCTATACCCCGGCACCGCAGCCAACAGAGGCTTATTGTGCCATCCCCGATATCCTCTAGTAGTTGAACCCTCCCTCCCTAAGGAGTTTGAGGACTTTGACCACCAGATCTTTTTGAGCTACCATCTCCTCAGGTCGCAAAGTACCAAGGTCTCATACCTCAATTTAGTTATTGCTACGCAATCAAATAGCAGGTGGCGAACCGTTTCCTCCTCCTCCTGACATAATCTGCACAAGGGTTCTACGCTGATAAGCCCTACCTTGTGCAGATGCTTCCTGAACCTGCCATGACCCATAAGTAGTCTCGTCACCAGAGAAATCTGGCTCCTACTCAGACTAAGGGCCAGACTCTGGGTCCTTCGTTTACACAGCCCTGACATCATCCTTTTGCTGTGTGTGTGGGGCACCTGAGCTCCCCCTCCAGAGCTCTTCATGCTTACCGAGAAACCACTCCCTAGTCGCCGCACGAATCGCTCCGCCAGTGATCCCCAGGACAGACTCTGGACTAATGAACGGAGTATTTGCCAAATAGCTGCAAGTACCCATACATTGTTCTTACGTGGCAATTTAGAGGAAAGTCTTACGCTAATGTTCCCCCAGATAACCACCAAAATTCAATTTTTCCGGGGGAAAACGTTTCAAATGAAGTTGATAGTCATTTATGTGTGCAGTTAATTACTATGCAAACATTAAAGTAAATTCGTTTTCTAAAAAAAAAACGTGAAAAAATGAAAATAAAAAAAACCATTCAGTAATGTTGCATTTTTGGGTGATGGATTTTGTCGTCAACCTTCGGGTCAGATGCGATGATAGTAGATAAACGGAATACCAAATTTGAGCTCCCTAAGATTACATATATATTCGCTAAAAGCAATTCTATCGTATTCAGAAGGTACTTGAAAACATGTATTTCCGGTGAAAACTCACTTTCACATATTTGACACGTTTGCAATACTTCCGCTTACTACACAGTAAAAGGAAGTATTATAAATTAATGCGTAATTTTCTGTTTCTAGTTATAATTTATAGAAATGAAAAGTTTTAATTCAAAAGAATTATTATAATAATGTTGCTGTTGAATTTGTTTGTAATATTTGCTTGATTGTATGTACAAAGTTTAGTGAAATTAGTTTTTTTAAATTATTGAGGTCTGAATTGAACTTCCCTGTTGCTAACATATTTATTAGATGAAACGGCTGAGGCAATGTAGGCCAGCAGTCGCCGCAGACATGTGCGGACAAGTAAGCTCACAGAGAGACAACGTGTTAAAAATTAAATAATTTCTATAGCTGTCAATAATCGATAATCACTAAATTTGCTACATCATCAAAAATTTAGTAATGTGCTTGTATATTTTTTTTTTTCTTTCTAAGTACTGAATTTTTTATTATTATAAAATGAAATGGGGCCTGTTTAATATTTTATTTCTTTAGAATATTTATTTATATTGCGACGTATTTTACTCTTTTATTTTGTGAAGAGAATAGATAATTGCAAATATGAATTGTATGTTGCAAGCAACAAT
The DNA here is from genome assembly GCA_011037195.1 of Triatoma infestans. Taxonomy (NCBI): domain Eukaryota; kingdom Metazoa; phylum Arthropoda; class Insecta; order Hemiptera; family Reduviidae; genus Triatoma; species Triatoma infestans. The sequence goes on from JAAEAF010013988.1 coordinate 54,732, forward strand.
TTAAATTATCTATTATATACGGACTTGGGTTCTACTAATTTTTATCATATTTTTTTGTTCATTATCCTCAACGAATAATTTTTATTTTAATTGATTAATTAAAAAATTATTGCATGGAAAATTATCTACAAAAATATATATTTAAGTGTTACCTTAAACAACTTCTCTTTTTTTAATTCACGCTTAATTTTTCATTCTTACAGATTGTACTTGCTTGCTACATTATGATTGCTAAACAATACTGTGTGCAGTTTTCCATTATCAAGAAAATATTCAGATAATTTAGGCTGAGCAAAAGGAGATATCTTTTCACAACCATTTTGTTTTGATTGTATTCCGATTTATAAAATTTTGAAATTAATGTATAAAATTCAATGTATTTATTTTTTTAAATTATTGCTTTTACTTTTTAACTACTTCATCTTTTATTTCAATTATTAAAAAATAATTTACTATATTTGTACTTTTAATCTTTCGGATGTTATATAACCAAATTGCTAATCTCTGCAAATTTTTATAGATTAGATTTATGAATTTTGCAACCACTCTATTTGTTTAGATTTTATTTTTAATTATAAAGAAGAAAAATATTCGATTTGCACAAATTTTCGAATTTTGTTTTTACTGGAAATATATGTTTTGAGGTCCCCTGAGTTCGAAAAAAATGTTACAGCCAATTGTGTGTGTTTTGTTTTAACAAAATATCTCAAATGACTAAAACTCGCAGGGCGCTTAAATTTGATTACAGTTTAGATATAAGTGCCGCATTTGACAAGAAGGTATCGGTCAAAACATTACCTGCATTGGTGCTATTTTACTGAAAATTTTTCAGTTTCGGAAACCCTGATAGCTGTGAATGTTCGAGTGGATTGTACTCTTAAGTTATGTTTATAATTTTTAACTTAGGTTTAAGTTTGAGACGACTTGAGAAATATCTATTGAATTACTTAACCCCTTTTCGCTGCTTTTTCTTACTCCTAGTCCTAGTAAGAGGAAGTAATTTTACTTTACTAAACACGGGAAATCTTTTTTCCTTTTTTCTTCTATAAATTTTTTTGTCGAGAACCATTAATTCTTCGAGAATTTATATGAAGTCTCTTCTTTAAATCTCTGCTTTAAATGTATGACCTGTCAAGTTTTTTTTCTGATCTGGTTAATAGAAAATCAAATAAAAAGCTATGTCTAACATGTTTATTTACAAGGATATAAACTTAAATTACAACAAAATTTGTACTTCTGTTTAATAGCTTGTAGTCATCATGTCTAACACTGGATTCATTGATCAGAAAAGTGTTCACTTTTTCGAGAACCATTAATAGTTTGGAACATAATATATCTTTCTTGGAACTTTACCAAGTATTCTTCTATTCAGGACGCATGTTTTCGGCTCATGTCCTATGCGCGGAATTTACTTACCACCATCCTCATCTATTACAAGTAGGGTGAACATCTGATAGTATCTGAATTTAGATCTACTCACAGTGTCTTCTATTCTTTTTTATAATTGTTATTTTTTTTTTTCGAATTTGTTGAACATGATCTGATGTAATACTTTAGCCACTAAGCAACAGCTAAATTAATTTGTAACATTTAGGAATTTAGTTGCTTACTTGTAATATTCGTATGTAATATCATACACACTATTTATTGATTTATTTTGTGGTATTGTACTTTTATAGGTGACAGAAGTATAGAAATTTTTTAGTCAATTAAAAGTATTGTTTTTGAATAATCAGCACTTTTTCTCCGATTGCTACAAGCAATGAAAATAACATAATTAGTTATATTTCTGCTAAACCTAATCTCGAACTTTCAAAATTTTTTTAGTTTAATACAGAAATATGGAGCTCTGATTAATTATAAACCAACTTAATAGCACTATATTTTAATCTAGAAAATGAATGAAAAAAAGTGTTTTTTTTCTAGATCTCATATTTCCTTGTGTTAATGGAGGAACACTATAGGTTTGTTCGTGCAGCAGCCCCAAACCGTTAGGAGCATGCGCACAGAGATTATGCTGCTCCTGTGGCAATTTCTCAAACTCAAACGGTTTCCAACTACTCAGAGTTATGTGTTCGTGCTGTTTTTTTCAAACCGTCAGCAAACCGTTTGCAAACTATAATAGCAGTCAGAGCTCAAAGCGCCAACCATTTCAAACTGGCAGTCCGACGCATGCGCAAAGCACTTTTAACGCATTAAGTTTCTGCTACTGTCTTGGCCAATGTATTCCTTTCTGTTTATTTTTTGACTTAACTTGTGTTTGTGAATATAACCAATTAGAACTATTTCCTGTTCTCTGCTATCACAGACAGTCCTTTAAAAGTATGCGAATTGATATGTCATACATTTATTTGCCGTACTCAATGTCTAGTTATTTATTTGCTATAACCTAACCATTTTCAATGAAACTAATTTCTTACAGATGTATGAGCTAATTTATTATAGATTAGAGCTAAACTAAATTAATAATAATTAAATAAATAATATTTTTTCCTGAATGCTTTATAATTATCACGGTACAATCCTGATCACAAAGCGTTCTTACAGGTTAAGTTTTAAGTTTCCAAACTAGGCATGGTGGAGCATGCGCAGTGAAAGCAGTTTGCAAACCGTCCGGAACTATCACAAACTCGCTGCACGAACAAACCCTATATTTATTTTCGAAAACCTAAGATTCGATTAAAGAAGTGATACTAATTTTGACTTTTTTTTTTAATTTAAGGCGCGTCTACATCTATGGTCATTGGCGCCCGGAGCCTTCTCAGTGCATTGCCATACCTGTACACTTCAAATCAATATTTAAACTCTGAACAAAATTAGTTTTTAAAAAACTTGATGGACAATTTATATTCATAATTTTTTTTTGTTATGTTTATTTACCATAACATGAAGATTAACTATAAAACCTCTAAAAATGTGTGCATCAAACGAGAAATCCTTTAATATTCAATTATTTTTCTGGAAAAGTGTGAAATATGAATGAGATTATGTTAACCTTCCTGCTTTTTGGGGGATGGGAAAAAAAGGGGTTTTACTTACTTTTCCAGATTGGGTTTCCACCTGAATTATTTTACATCCCTAAAGATTGTATAACAGGAAATTGCTAATTTCCTAGGGTGACAAAATGTTTATAATTCAATTTTGTTTTGTTTTTTGTTTTAAGAATTATATTTTTCTTTTCTTTTTTTTATACTTACAAGCTACCCTTTTTTTTTTAAATTAAAAAAAAATCAATTACATATTACAAATTACTATCCATTCCAATTTTTGGTTTAATCTATTTATTTAAAGAGTTCGGTAAATTAATATGGAGAACCAGTAAGCGAAGTTCTGAAGTTTATCTTTGCAAGTGTTATCTTGTTTCTTATCACATACGCATGCTGCACTAGTGTGGAGCTATTTGCTGCAAGTCAAGAAGAAAATGTGCGCTTCAAAACCTATGGTCACTAGTGCCCGGAGCCTTCTAAGTGCACTGCCGGCCGTCGGACAGTGTTCTTTCGCTACAAACAACACTGTCTATTCACCGAACAGTGAGCGGTAGAGGCTCGTAGGAAGAAAAAAATCTAAGGGTAGCACTGGATTCGAACCCGGGACCTCCGCGTTGGAGTCCAACGCGCTAACCACTTAGCTAATCCTTCCCCTACCTACAGAACTGTTTCATACTAAGATAATGTGGTGTAAAAGACCATATTGTTAAGGGATTACTTCCAAACTTTAAGAAATAACAATTCTTAGAAACTGACCTTCACCATATACAATCTCAGTTCGAGAAATTTGTTAATCCGTTTTTTAATTTAAATATACCATAATAATACAATAGATTTTCTTTTACCAGATTTTGATATTGTACGATATTTTATTTTATAATACGTCATGTTTATTTTGCTTTTTAACCATTTCAGTTAGTAATTCTGTGTTCAGTATTGACAGCTCAGTTCATGAATAAATTCATCTTGGTAATCATATAATTTTCTGTTTATATATATATATATTTTGTGGAATGTGATACATTGTTTTATTAATTTTTAATAATTGAATTGTATTTTGCAATAAACGAGGGACATGCAGAATAAATATCATCAAACAAGGGGCACTAGCTAGACGCCGAAATAAAAATAAATAAATTATATATAATATATTAATGCTAATTTGGTAGTTGGACGTTAAGTCCGCCTGAAAAATTAGACCTTACTACTACATTACTAAATATACAATGTGTGCGCTGAAATATACAGTTATTTCAAACCATTAAATATATACAGATAACGTATCTGAATTCCACACCCATAAGAAGCTAGTCGATATACAATGCGTAACAAAAGTTCCTTGTTTTATAAGGCCAAGATAGGAGCGAAACATCTTTGCCTGTAATATCTTAAATTGATAAAAGAATTCTTTCTGTTTACCAAATTAGGAATGGTCTGTGGTTAATGTGTTTTCATATATATTTATATTTCTGTTAAAAAGATAAGAAATAGTAACTGTACCCATTTTTTATCTGCTATTTTTATACGTAAATTATAAATAAAAAAAATTGCTAAGAAAGATTAGTTTTATTTGTGGTTATTATAGTTTTTATTATTTTAATTGTTCCAAATAATAAGAATGTTTTATCTTATCCCTGTTTTTCTAATTTGGCAGAAAAAGCAGTTATTAAAATGTTGCCTACGCTGAACATATTGTGCCGGATACGGCCGTCACAGTTTGCATTTTTAACTTTTTCTATGAACGGAAACTAATGTTCTCTTCGCATCAGGAAGAAAATCAATTAGAATTAGCTGGAAATGGGTAAAACGCAATTCTAGAGTGTAGTCTAAATCAATTGAACTAATGATTTATAAATTGCAAACTGATTTTGTTCATAGTGACATACGTTTAGTATACATACTTAGATTGTTGGCGCCCCGATTTGGAACTGGATTCCACCAACCTGCTCTCTAACGGCATAAGCCGATAGTAAGTATGAAGATTAGTATGATTATTTTTGAGTTGAAAAATCAATATTTAGTTAAAATGAAAACCGCCGATTGGCGGTTAGTAAGGCGCCATCATGGTTAATGTTAAAGGCGCGTCATGTTTAGTAAGGTGCCATCGGTAGATGCCTGTTTTCGGTGAGGAAGCACACGGCGATGTGGGTTCAGTTTACTCTAGGCTTTGGATTTATAAAGTAAAATATAATTTACATACTATGAAGTATTAGCTTACTGCTTTCCGCCACAACCGTGATCGGTGTTTGAATTTAAATTCCGCTTGAAGAAATAGCCTGTTAAGGAGTAACGACAAAATATGTGTATCATATAATAATTGTATGATTGTTGTGGTGGTTGGTTCCGCAGAGCTGGAGAGCATCAGAGACATTTTCCGTGGTAGCCTGCTTCATTTTGTGGTCATCGACCGGTTTCGGGTGTTCACCCATCTTCAGGGTGCGTCCCAACCCTCCTTCTTCTTTCTAATGTCCTCAAATTCATACTTTTCTCATAGTATTTCACGTTCTTTCAACCATGTCGGTTTTTATACACACGACTTACAGATTTATTTAACTTTCCCCCCACCAGATTAATATTCTGTCCTTTTAAAAATTCTGAATGACTTCAACAATATGAGAGGTAGAGAGTGAACTCTCTCATAATATTTTGAAAACTAACTGTTCTTAAACAAAATTAATCGACGCGGAGATCACAGGTTCGAATCCAGCCGTGCTGCCCTTAGATTTTCTCTTCCTAGGAGCGCCTTACAGCTCACTGTCCGGTGATGGACAGTATTGTCTGTAACGGGAGACACTGTCCGGAGGCCACAGTGCACTGCGAAGCTCCGGGCGCAAATGACCACAGATGTGTGAGACGCCTTAAATTAAAAAAAAAAAAAAAAAAAAAGTGATCGGTTTCAAATCCTTGGTTCATATTGCTCCATTCCTCGATGACCTTCCTAATCACTGTTTCACTACCCTTAATAATCTTGGTGTTACATTTGATCAGCCCCTTTTTTTAAAGAGTCATCTTGCACAAATTTAAAAATATTTATTCCTCTTCTTAGCGTGTTAAATTATTCCTTGTACTTCCCTCCTTCAAAAAAAAAAAAGTCAAATATTGGTCTCTTCCCTAAGTTTCCCCATTTTTAAGATTTTAAAAGCAACTTCATTTGAATTCATTCGTTTCTGTTTACCAGATATGGCCTCAATATTTAATTACTCCTGTGTCACAGAATAAAGTAATATTTTTTTTCATTCATTTCAATCGGTGTTATAGAGCTGATACTAAGGTACAGGAATCTTCCATCATCAGTAAGATCCAAGGAAAGAAAGATGTGAATGCCAAAAAATGCAGCTGATTGCAGATCATACTTTTAGCAGAGGGCCACAATAATTAAGATCATGCGTTATGCTTATTACATCCCGTTTTTAAACTAATTTTTCAGATCAACTATTCCATTGGACAGTGATTAGTTTTGTTATTTGTGTACAATAAACAGTGCAAGGTTTATTAAGTAATTCTTGCTGGTTATTCAGCTAAGCATTGTTATATTATTAGCCGCCTGTTAACATTCGTTAATAATCAACTGATAAGTTATAGCTTCACATCCCATTGTTACTGTAAATTATTACTGAATTTTAGTCTGCTGGGGCTTTCTTAGGTACTTTTGATAAACCGGAAATGGTTACTTTGTTTGCCCATGTAATGCAACATACCCACATCAACTGATGTAAGCAGCAGTCCAGGAACTGTTAAAAGAACATAAGGGCCAAGGAACATGGTTGAAACCCTTTTACTACATCCATGTCCATTTCCATCCTCATACCATGTCTCACTTGATCCTTTCAGGAAGAGCTTTCCTTTGATAAAGAGGTGTTGATTAAGATTAGACAGCTACCACCACTTCTCTTGGTCACCCCTTCATTCCTATTTCTGACCCTATAAATTGGCGCTTACGGTACAAGGACATACCCTTTTATTCCTATATAACTTACTATTAACTGACTACTACACAGGATACGGGCCACTTTGTACTAATCCTCTTGGTATTAATTAATTCGTCTATATGCCGACTCAATTGCCCCGGATAGTAAATTGAGGATCTAATTAAGAGCGGCGCTCAATTTCCCGCAGGTTTTTAAATTGAGATGTTTTATATTTTAAATCGAAACATAAATGGATCTTTTAGATAAAGGATGAGAGAAATGATTAGACAAAAAATATAACTTAGCCCTTACTGCATGGAGGTAGTTTATCAATAAGCGTCATTAATATAACTGGTTGACAAAGCCAATTAACTCATGGAGACTGAATTAATAACAGAATAAATTGAACTTAAAGTACAAAGTCAGTAATTTATTTATAGCGATGAAATCGAATTAATTAAACACTTACATACTGATAGCTTAGTTATAAAATCAACTTGCTTCAAATTCCCGTTAATTTATCCCTGCATTGAAATTATTTATTTATAAAATGCTGAAGTATGTCCTGATGGAAATAACTTGTATTTCCCTAATCTTGACTTTTGTTTGCATAATTTTGTCAGTTCCCTTGCAGGCATTTCCAACTTTATTTCTGTATTTGCCAATAAAATTCTAAGTTTTTTCCTTTTTTTTTTGGTAATTTTTTCTAAAAATAAATTTCATCGGTTTTACCGCAGATCAAAAACTTCTATCGATGTGATCCCACGCTTAGTAATGTATTTTAGTTATAAATGGAAAAAAATATATCATTTCGATCACGTCACACGGCATTCCCTTCCTACCTCAACTTTTATTTGAACAATAAATTTCCTTCATACCAAGAATTTTAACCAGGCCAATGGTGTTGTTATTTAGGCGCAAAGCCAGTCTGAAAGAATCTGGTGTGGACACTCACATACAACTTCTCTTAATACTGATAAAACTAATTCCTCTTCTAACTCCTACTCCTAATACAACTCCTAATACTGATAAAATACAATTATATATAAAATGATAATTTTTCTTTAATTATACTTCAAAATATTTCCAATTTGTCCTAACATAGATAGAGAGGCGGTGGGGAAGACAAGTACTACTGAGCCAAGTAGTAGATATTTGTATGGTGTAACAGCAACCAAAGAGAGTAAAGAGAAGAGAAATGAACCCAACCATTCTCTCGGACTGGAATGGGGAAAACATATATATAGAGCGACGGACAGTCCAGAAGGGGACAGTTCAATACAGTTCATGCAGCCAATCATTAGGTGTCATTACCCATTTTCTATACTTCCATAGAGTATCATTTTACAAGTGTAAAGTCCAAGCAGTCTGTGTCTCTTTATTATTATACATAGTTAACCAGTGTTAACTCAGTCTTCCTATTTCATCAACCAGACACAAATTCTCTCCACTTAACTCATCCATTATATATGGTAATCCAATAGAGAAGGCCAATAATATGAACAAACAATTTTAACGTCACAGATTCCTCAGAAATCCTAAAATTTTTTTGTTTGGAAAACTTTTGCAAATAAGAGTGATTCTATCTGTGCAGTTAGCATTTCAAATAAAGTCATTTTCTAGAAAATTTCAAAAAACTTATTATGTAAAGTCGCATTCATGGTTAACCGATTTCCTTCAAATACGGTATCATAGTAAAGATTTTAATGCATATTAAGATTATGTAGGTTCTGGAATGATACCTTATACTGATGAGGTACTTCAGAGGAAAGCTTAACGCTACTGTTCCCCAAAAAGCACAAAAAAATCAGTTTTCCCGAGGAAAATGTTAGAAACCAATCAGCAAAGTCGCACTTTCGGTCGATGATTTGAAACATTCTGTCTGTTGCTACGGGAAACGAAATACCTTCTTTGAGCTTCTTGCAATTTTTCGTTTTTGAAATATTTTGTCGATTCACACACACACGATAGATAGTGCACTGCGACCTGAAGGATTTATTATACCCCCCTTGTTAGTGCATTGTCGGCCTCCAATCCCTCATTATAGATAACATTGCCGAGCACCGGACAGTGAGCTGTAAAGGATCCTAGAAAGAGAAAAACTAATGCGATAACTGCTAGGGCCTCTATTGAGAGTTCAGCGCGTTAAATGGAAAGTTACTCAAGTTACTCCAAAGTTACTCATTCTTCTTACAACGTTGTTACTCTAACGATAAAAAAAAAAAAAATAAGAACAATCCTGGAATTGCTCGGTAAGTTAAGAAACATTTGAAAGGTGTTAGTACGAGAAAAGATACCACATGATTATCAAACAAACCTGCCAACAATGGGTTTGTTGCCCACAACCATTTGGGACTAGAGGTTGAAGTAGGTTATTATGGAAGTAATCTCAGAACTATAGGACAAAGCTTGATTAAAATTTAGCATTCTTCTTGTTCTATTAATTTAAATTCTAAATTTAATATTGAACCTATTTTTCAATTTTAATTGCCGCAATAATCTAGATTTTGGGCGCTATGAGAGCTGAGTGGTTAAAGACGCGGACCGCAAAAACTGAGCTTTGCTATAGTATTGGGTTCGATTCCATGACATTGACCTTAGATTTTTATTTGATATATGTATAATATATAGTAAAGTATGTTTGCTATGCACCTTTATCTGCGTAACGAGCTGGGCGTAAAGCTCGCCTGAAAAAATTGGCATTATTTTACTTTTAGTCTAGAATTTCTTCTACGTCAATGTAGCAAGTATTTACACTATAATTAGGGATTATTTCAAATTAAACTCTGAATGAAGGCCAAATTTTATGAAATTCCATTACACGTGAAAAAAGGTTACAATTTGCATTTTTAAATTTTGTAAATAGTTTTTTGATCAATTTTGTTTTTTCGATGATTGATATGAATGAATGACATAATTCGAACAATTTGAAATGGTTAACAGAGAAAGTTATTCTATTATTTATGTTATGAGAATTGAAGTAGAATGTCTAACTTAAGAATAACCATAAGATTCAAGCTTAAATAAACAGCTAATATAGAGCTATAAGAAAAATAAATCTCAATAACCTGTATATGATAAAATTACTTATTGAAGAACAATATTTCGATTGTTTATCATCTCAAACATTGATGTTGTCCTACGATTTCATTAATCTCTTATTCTTCCCAGTCCTTTTTATTTTTATTTTTTTTCTGTGCATTATAAGGACTTGTGTTATGAAATGTAATAAATGAATCGACCATCTTGATTTAAAGGAAATAAAAGACAATATATCTTTCATTTTATCATAAAAAGAATATTGTCTTAGAATATTCCTACTTCATCTCATTTCTCTCTGGGATAGAAATATTTTGAAATATTACCGTCATATTATGATTTTTTTTTTTTTTTCTTTTATAAATATGATTTATCTTCTTTTTGTGTATCGTTTTATTATTTATTGTTTCAATGTATTGTTTTTGTGTTATTTGATTATTTTTTGAAATATTTTTAGATTTTGCTTCTCTGGAGGAGGAGCATAGTGTCTGTGCCGAACTGGAGTGTGTAAAAGTGGCCCTTTAATCAGTTTTCAAATAAATCACATATAAGTTTTGAAGTTTTGAAATAACAATATGTTATTTGAAAAAAAAAAAATTATCAATTGAAATCGGAATTTTAGGAACTTGTTTCTCTTATAATATTAAATAATTTTACTTTGATTGATTGCCGGGAACAGACAGGTTTAAAAATCAAGTGTGGGTCGTCTTCAATCGATAACAGATATTGCTCAAAGAGTCTAATTAATTTCCAATTTGGGCGCATAGTATTTTTTTTTTTTTTTGCTTACCCTAGATAAATTATCAGGTAATATTAGTCCAGCACAATTATATTGCTGTTGAATTGCACAACACAGGACAATTAGGGTTATGTCATACTAAATTTTGTTAAATCAAAGATCATGAAGAGACAAAGAGAAGAACTGATGAATTAGAGGTTAAAATGACCAGAAAGGAGAGAATGGAATTTTTTATAGCGTGTATTTTAGGTCTCAATATGGTTGGGTCAATTGGAAACCTAGTATGGAGCATTAGTTGTTTGTTATTCGGCGAAGAATTTTGGACTGTAATGATTGAGGTCAATAAATATTAGAATACTTAGCTGAACCCCATAGTTCGAGTCCGTAAGTCCACATAGGTTTCAGAAGTGCGTTGTTCATCAGAACTTTGTTATTTAATGTCAATTTTGATCTTTAGTGAAGTAGGCGTGACAGTAAGTGGTAATGTTTTTTAAGTTCTTGTCTTTTGAGCTTTGTAGAGGGGGGGGGGGGGGATTCCACGTGAGTCGCTTGTCAAAATAGATTCCAAGGTATCGTACTGCCTCTGCACAAGGGAATGCAGTCTAATACAAGTATATAGATGGGCAGATAGTTCGTCTAAGTGTGAATGTTATATTTTGGCCTTTTTCGAACATTTACTTTTATTCTTCATTTAGGAAACTAGTGCTCATGGGAGGGTAAGTGAGGCTGCAAGATACAGATGGACTGTGTAATGGATGCCAGAAATTATATCTATAAATATAATTTGAAGAAAATATTTGAAAAATATTCTAACATTCGCTAGAAAAATGGACTATTCAGGTAGAAGCCCACCGTAAAAAAAGAGTTCATAGAACTTAGTCAGCTTTGTCTTGTTATCCCTTCTCACAGAGGAGGATTTGAAATACGAAGAGAAAGTATTCTTTGAAGACCTGTACTCAACCAGACCAGTCATTGAACCAGACATTGAACTAGAATATTAGGAATCGCTCTCTTAAATTCAGTGCCCAGTTTAAGTGTTAACATTTGAGTTTCAAACAATCTAGCTACTAGTTATTTGTTTCCTTGCATTCATTTAATTCAAGATTCAAAATAAATAATTATCTTGTAAATTTACTAATTTAATATATAGTTTAATTATTTATTTAAAAGTGGTTCTTATTCTCTATTTCTAATACTTCTATCTCTATCTCAAACATACTCACAAGCCCTTTATAAAACTACTCACGCCACAAGCTACTACACTAACAACACACAGTCACCAACTACCTTACAACTGTTATAGGATCAATATGTGGAGAAAAAATGGCTATGTCATCTGCGAAAGTAAAAATTATAGTGTGATTGTGAATAGGAATGTCGGCAATATAAATAATGAAGAGTATTGGACCAAGAATACTACCCTGAGGAATCCCGGCATTTACAGGATAAAGGGAAGAATAATATATAGTTCTCTGATTGACTCAGAAATACCTACATTATAGATATGACTTGAGTAATAGGAAGAACAAACAGTATGTGTTTCTTCGTAACAACCCCTATACATTTAATTAAAATATAAAATTTCATTTTACTAGTAACTTTTAACCAATTAAACTTAAAATGTGTAACATATGTTTCATTGTTTATGGGACTTTATAGATAATTATTAATATTACTTTGGTTAGTCAGTCACTGGCGGCTGTTACTAATTAATTCATTATGTTTTAATTCGTATATAATTAACATTCCTTTTCATGCATCCCTCCATATGTTGTTTGCTACTACTACATAATGTATGTATGTCAGTTTCCTTACACTTTTTCGGTAAGACGACACTTTACCATAAAATACTAACCACGTGAAGTATATCGTTTGTTCGTTAACTGTAACAAGAGAAGGCCAAGCCATATAGTGGCAATGTGGTTTTGACATTGTGTACTTCTTTTAAAAACACACACACACACATATATATATATATATATATATGCTTCTATCTTACAGAATAAAAAAAACCTTCTTCCGCCTTACAGATCTCTCTACTGCACTTTCTATTCATTCATACATGTACAGTGAACATAATCCTGTTTGTCCTAGCAAGCCACTAGCCCAGCTTACCACTCGTATATTAAGGAAAAGATATATTTCATAGTGTGTATGTATTTGTGTAGCTGTGGCAAGTATGAAGAAGGTTGGGTGAATTCTAAAACAACTTAATGGACAAGCCCTCTGAGTGCTCCTTGCTTGTTTATACAGCACACTGTTTTGAGGGATTTTCTACTCACCCCTTGAGGCTATCCCTTGGAAAAATATAGATGTTAGAATTAGGCGTTGAGTGCTTACAATTTTCAGATGTTTCACTAGTTCCACAATTGTTTTAAGTGTATTAAAACATTTTAGGTTATTTTCTTGAAGATAATTTGTGAAAAACGCCTTTTATACAGTACTCTCCAAGATTTATAAAATTTTAACACCATTTCATATTTATATTGTAAAATTTTACTTCTTATTCAAAAATGAAATTTTCATCTTTATAAATACATAAAAATTTCTTTTTTTGGAGTTTTAATTGAATTTTAAGTCTATCTGTCTGTCTGATTTTTAGTCTCATTTGAAACTGTTTGAAATAAATTGACAGCAAAGATTAAATGTTAATTAATGATTTAATTGGATTAAATTTAAATTTAACTTTATAGTAGTAGGATTTTTATGAAGAAACAACCATAATTGCAGCCAGAAACCTTTTATATTATTATGTCCTTATTTGAGATACATTCGTCGTATTTTTACTTTAACGTTTCGGCACAGTTTCGTGCCATTTTCAAAAAGATTTTGAAAAACATTAATATTTTACAAATGTCTGCAAGTATAAAATAAATTATGTTACAAAGGTATGAGTATTTGATGAATATAGTATACAATTATGTGATATACAGAAAAAGAAAAAACAATATATATATATCCACAAATATGCTCACCTCAATGGTAATTGATGATTATAAAAATATATACTGCGCATACACTTTGGTGGTGCCTTTTGTCGTATTTGAGAATTTGAAATGTATTGTCAAAATAATTGCCCGAGAATTATCAATTAATTTTTTTTTGAGATTTTTCAATCATTTGTATTCCTGTTTTTTTTTTTTTTGTGTGCTTTTGAAATGTTAGTATTAGTGATTGATGTTGAGAGATGATTTCAGATAAATTTTTAGATCGAAAAACATGCTGTTGTTTGAAATGTTTTTGAAATGCTAGTATTAGTGATTGATGTTGAGTTTATTAGTGAGTGATGATAAGTTTTTCGATCTAAAAATTTATCAGAAATCATCTCTCAACATCAATCACTAATACTAACATTTCAAAAACACACAAAAAAAAACAGGAATACAAATGATTGAAAAATCTCAAAGAAAAATTAATTGATAATTCTCGGGCAATTATTTTTAACAACATATTTCAAATTTTCAAATACGGCAAAAAGCACCACCAAGTGTATGCGCAGTATATATTTTTATAATCATCAATTACCATTGTGGTGAGCATATTTGTGGATATATATATTGTTTTTTTCTTTTCTTTTTTTTGTATATCACATAATTGTATACTATATTCATCAAATACTCATACCATTGTAACATATTTTATTTTATATTTGCAGATATTTGTAAAATATTAATGTTTTTCAAAATCTTTTTGAAAATGGCACGAAACTGTGCCGAAACGTTAAAGTAAAAATACGACGAATGTATCTCAAATAAAGACATAATAATATAAAAGGTTTCTGGCTGCAATTTTGGTTCTTTCTTCATAAAAATCCTACTACTATAATACAATATTAGAATGCAGCCAATAAATAAAGAATCAACTAACAATTTAAATTTAACATGATTAATTTTTTAATTACAATATAATATGAACACACCTAAACTGGTTACTCACTACTATTATTCTAGTACAACTAATTTTATATTGTTGGGTTTCATAAATATAGAAATTGACCTGAACTACTAATTTCCCTATATAGATGTCAAAAGCCAAAAAAAAATTCTCATATTTTATAGACATATTCATTTAAATTGCCCCATTTTTATCTTCTTTGTCGTATACTGAAGGCGTTAATGAAACCACAACAGTTCCGGTATTAACTTATTGGACAATAGGGTTAACAATAATTGGAAAAAATATATTTTCTTGTCACGTTATAGGAAGCCACGTACATATTACTCATTCTTCAGATAGGTCTTTTGTCATTTACCAACTTCTAACAGCTTCCTTCACTATGTTGATCGAATATTTATCACAATATATGATTTTTTTTTTTTCGGCATCGACACGGAGTCAATATTTTTTTTTTGTTAAGTTGATTTATATCACACGTTTTATTAATAACTAAAAAAAAAATGTTTTTAACATTAATAGTCTTGTGTATTGCCAAAGTGTTGTGCATACATTATGTTTTTAGCGTTTCTTCGTTTTATTGCTTTAATTCACTAACACTAATAATAATTAAATAATAATAGAATGACTTTTAACTTCTTTTTTATTAGGTGGTAATACCTGTTCTCCCCTTATCATGATGGATAATTCCAGTATAAAATTTGTGAATTCTGCTTGTTTTCTGGGATTACACATTTCTACTGACTTGAAGTGGAAAGTGCATGTTGACCAGTTGATAGTTAAGTTGGCTTCAACAATTTATTTATTTTATAAATTGGCCAACTGTCTAGATATTGAGGCCTTAAAAATGATTTACCACGGAAAATTTGAATCAACAGTGTCGTATGCCATAGAGTTTTGGGGAAACTCGCCGGAAGTATATAGAATTTTCAAGATTCAGAAGAAGATAATTCGTATCTTGGTCAAGGCTAAACGGAAGGAAAGTTGTAAGGATCATTTTAAAAAGTTAAATATGCTTACTCTTCCATCTTTATATATCTATAAATTGGCAGTGTTAGTGGTTTAAAAACAAAGATGATTTTTTTGTCACTAAAAATATTAGCCCCTACGAAACAAGAAGTAAAGGTTTAGTTTGTCCACCATTTACAACGGTATACTACAATTCAGAATTCCTATATCTCCATGGGTATAACATTTTTAAAATGATTCCTTCATCTATTGGTGAATTCTTAAATTTAAAATATTTTAAAAAGAAATTGAAAGACTATTTATTAAGTAAATGTATATACTCACTAGATGAATTTTTAACAAAATTATGTAAAAACAAAACAATAACTGTAATAATATAAAATTATTTCCACAGTTTTTCCCATTCTCAGTTTTTATAATATTATATTGGCGGCTTATAATCTATATATAGTGTGTGTTTGCTAATATAATAATTGATGACAGTTATTTTAATTTTATGTACTTTTTCTATATATTATGTAATATTTATTGTGACGAGCCTTGTATGCATTTATATGTACAAATGATTTGAAGGCAATAACATTATCGATCTATCTATCTATTAATGACTACGCATTTTTATTTTTATCTAACACTATAAAGACAATACTAAGTTCTTGTAAACACATTATTAGTGAAGACACCCACCTCCCAAAACAAAAGCAGGCTCGGTTCACACACAATTTATGAAAAATTAATTATTCACCCCCCCAAACCCCCAGTTAATATTGACCATTTCTAGAAAAAAACTCGCAATATTATGTGAGTGTTCTCGAATTTAATTTTCACAAGTATCTCTAAGGTAGTTCTGATTTCTACAATCCTGGTTCCAGAAAAACGTAATGTCTAAAATTATAAATAAATACTTTTTCTTTTATTGTGACTTAAATTTTGATTTAATTTAATTGCTTCTGACTAGTTCAAATTACTTTTGCCCAAGGCCTTTTTAAACCCTAATATCAAACATCCTATATATTACTCTTTCCTCACATGATATGCCCTCTACCACGTTACTTGTTTACCCATACGCGGCCACTACCGACTCTCTCCGTGACACACAGTGTCTTCTATACCCTTTACCCCACTAGATACACATTATCTTGCCTTGGTATTCAACACCTAGACACCCCCCACAACACAAGGTCAGCACCACACCCTCGCACCACCCATAGCGCCCATCTTAGGAAGAGAAACTGTAAACGCAGCACTATCCTTATCAAAGAGGCCTCTGCTAGACCTTAGCGATACCACATCCCTTTGATTTCTTCCATTACCCATTGATTTTACATTTCTTTTTTTTTTTTTTGCTATGAATGGTAAACATTAATGTTAGTTTATACCTAGGTAAAGTTCACTAGAAATAAATCTTTTGAGATCACATTGTCACATTTTTTGGGTTTGGTCATTTATATCTGTTTCGTGTTCAAAATAACCCAGCATAACACGAGAAATCTTAGTCGCAAATTAGGTATATTTAATATTCATTTCGAAAATACGTACATATAGATGGATTGGATACGGTGATTTCGGTCAACATTTAAATCTGGAAGTACTAGAGAAGGGATTAGCTCCCACGCGGAGGTATCCTGTTTCGAGTCGATCAGTGTTGCCCTTATTTTCCTAGTTTTTCTTCCTAGGAGCCTCCTACAGCCTCTACTGTCCGGTGATGGCCAGTGTTGTCTGTAACCAGAGAACACTACCAGGAGGTCGGTAGTGCACTGAGAAATCTCCGGACGCCGATGACCATACATGTTGACGAGCCTTAAATTAAAAAAAATGAACTCTTTTTAGTTACCAAACATTTTACAGTAAACCAATGTATTTTTTTTTTAATTTGTGATATACGTATAAAATAGCTAGAACAAATTTTATACGTTATTTTTTTTATTATAAAAATTAGACGCCGACCACTAAATATGAATTTTATTCGAAGCAGTAATGATGAAGAAATTAAGGTGTAACTTTAAGATTTATTAAATCTTTATTAGATGCAACATAAAAGACTGAATTTTTTTTTTTTTGTAGAATAAATATTATTGCATGCTGAAATTATTGCTAGTAATTCAAAATAATTGTCAAGCTGTTCATGTCATTCCCATATTGCGGTTTATAGTTATCAGATTTTTGTTACAATGTTTTTAGCCCATGTTCAGTTGCAGTTTCATGGTAAACTTTTTTTCTTTTTTTTTTTTTTTATAAATAAAATAACAGTATGACTTAGAAATATAGTCTGATATAAAATGTTACATATTTATGATATACTTTTAATAAAATGCAGTAAATATAATGGCCAATGTTGCATAAATTGTTGGCTGAAAAAAATAAAAAAATAAAATAAAAAAACGAAGAAATTATAGGAAAGACTGAGGGTGCGATAAGCTGTACGAACCATTAATAATGAAGGTTTAGCGTGAGGTTTTACATGGTTGGTTAAACGGTTCAAAGTTATTGAGTTTACACTGAACCTTACCAGCACGCTTGCAGCCTGTTATAGCTGGGAGAGCAACAGAGGCTAATGTAATTTTAGGATGATAGTATATATATATACTAGCAGATACGTTAGACTACTGAAGTTTGACACCTAACACAAGTCATTTTGATTTTCTTTTTTCGTTTTCTTTTTTGGCATGGCAATTCTTTATCATTTTCTTTTCTCTAAAATGAAAACAAAAAATAAAATGGAAATTGTTTTCTTTTTATCTAAAAAATGAAAACATAAAAATTTGATATTATTTTGAGAAATGTTTGATAATTTATGTGATAATTTAATGTGCTGATAAACAAACCTTAGACTTTTCAGTAAGTTCTTGGTCCAAGATTATTTGATATTCCAATACTTCTGATTAATACAAATTGTTCACACTGTTGTAATAAGAACCATTAATATTAGATAAAATGTTTCGTTGATCTCTGAGCACAAAATAGTTCATAATATGTATGTGAATTTGAATATAAGTGAACAGTTCAACAAAAACAAAATTACAGAATGTTTTTAAACGTGATATACCGTTTGGCCACTATCAAGGCTTTCCACTCACAAGAATTTTTCCGGTCGATTTCCATAATCACAAGTACTTACTAAATCACGAATAATTTTTTCTGTTTTTAACGATTTCCATAAAAACGGCTGAAACGATTTTCTTTAACTTCCTTCGTAATCACCCGACGTAAATGTAGTTTTTTTTTTTTTAAGGGAGAAATGTATTTTAGAATATTACTAGGGGAGAAAATTGTCAGCTATAAATGTTATTATGGCCTAAATAAGCATATGAGGAGTAAGCCGATTACTAGGGGAACCGAATTAAGGCTCTATAATACACTTATACCACCTATCCTGGTGTATGTCTACATTATCTGACTTCTAACTAAACTGGATAAACAGCGCTTTTTGATATTTGAAAGAAAATAATTTTAAGAAAAAATCATACGAATCAATACGAGAAAACATGACCTAGCGACATAGAACCAAAAGCGAACTATTTGCCTTAGCTTAAGAATCAAATAGTGTCACTTGGATTAAAGTAAATAAATTAAAGCTACTTAACGAGAATGAAGCTGGCAGCGATTCCTTTTAAATTGAGAGAAAAGGAAGGGAAAACTATTAATTGAGGACCCAGACCGTAAAAGGAAAAGTGGGCAGGCCGAAAATAAGATAAAAGGACAGATAAGATAAGATATGTAGCACAAGTTGCGAGACAGCTACAATGCCTTGCTATTGAACTGGGTTGCAAGAAATAAGGACGACTGGTGGAAACGTATTGAGGAAGCCAAGACCCTCTATGCACTATTGTAACAAAACACTGTTGGAGAAAGATAGAATGAGAAAAACTAAGGCGAGAGTTGATTTAAGCCTATTTTTCTCAAGCGTCGCTTCAATTTATTCTACAGTTTTGCTATTATAAAATGTTAATCAGAATTTTTTTTTTTTTTAATTTAAGATGTCTCAACATCTGTGGTCATTTGCGCCCGGAGCCTTCTCAGTGCACTGCCGGCCTCCGGACAGTGTTCTCCCGTTACAGACAACACTGTCCATCACCGGACAGTGAGCTGTAGGGGCTCCTAGGAAGAGAAAATCTAAGGGCAGCACGGCTGGATTCGAACCCGTGATCTCCGCGTTGCTAGTCCAGCGCGCTACCACTGAGCTAATCCCTTCCCTTTAATAAGAATTGATTGCATTGCTAAACGTCAGATATTGAAGGAAATTGATTGAACAAAAGTACATCTTTACTAAATGGATTTTCCAGTTTTCAACGTTTTAAAGATACAAATGGATTTGTTTAATGTTTGGTACACTAATTATATGTAAATAGAACTGTCACTATTATTGGCATCTTATCTTGAGAAAATTGAGTTTAGGCACTCTCTGGACGAACTATTTCCTTCAAAACTGCCGTTTATTTATAGTACATGCTTCCGTGTATACTTTTGAAGGCAACTGATCCTGATTTAATCTTTCAAGAAAAAAAATCCATATTTGAATACTCGTACAATAACTTTGTTACCTATTACAAAGAAAGTCTTGTTTCACCAGAGTTGTTTTTAGTAAATCTAGCGTACTACTTGATAATGACATTTTATCTATAGATTTCTCTTTATGTTGTTGTGGTGGTTGGTTCCGTAGAGCTGGAAAGCATCAGAGACATTTTCCGTGGTAGCCCTGCTTCATTTTGTGGTCATCAACCGGTTTCGGACGTTCGCCCATCTTCAGGATGCGTTTTACAGACAGTGTGACAACACAGACTTGCACAGAGCAAACTTCGTTTTCACACTAACTGAATTAACTGTATTTTAAAACTAAATTCTTAACTAGGTCAAGGGATATGACCAGCTGGGTGGGAAAATGTCTCTGATGATTTCTCTTTACATGGTAACTGCCTTATTGTATTCGTTGTGGTTGGTTCCGCAAAGCTGGAAAGCATCAGAGATATTTTCCGTGGTAGCCTGCTTCATTTTGTGGTCATCGTCCGGTTTCGGCGTTCGCCCATCTTCAGGATGCGTTTGTCAGACAGTGTGATTCCTAGGACCCTGAGTGTAAAAACATGAGTGTATAAATAAATTTGCTTCTGTGAACAAACCTTATAGTCTTCGCACTACTGATTGACCAACGCATCCTGATGCTGGGCGAACGCCCGAAAACGGTCGATGACCCCAAAAAGGAAGTAGGCTATCACTGAAAATATCTCTGATGCCTTATGGTATTCTTCATAACAAGCACTCCTTGACTTGATTTAGCCAGTTGATTAAATCGAGTAAATACTATATATTTCCTAATTGCCTGTTTGTTTTTTTTTGTTCATCGACCACTTTTGGGCGTTCGCTCAGTGTATAACTTGATTTTGCTAAGTCTGTCTTATCACACATAGTTTATCAGAACATCCTAAAATGGGATGAACGCTCGAAACTGATCGATGACAACAAAAGGCTAGCATTAAAAAAAAACCTCTGACGAGATTATATTAAATTCGGATACTTTTTACTTTCTCTTACTTCTGGTGAGAGAAAGTATTGCGATTGTGTCAAAATTTTCTAAATTTAGTTGCCACCGGAAATACATGTTTTGAGATCTCTTGAGTACGAAAAACGTTTTTATATCCCTTCCAGCAAAAAACATCTCTAGTAAAGTGGCATTTCCGGTTGATAAAAACAAAACTTCGCCGGAATCTCAATTCATATTTTTTCACTTGAATGTATTTTGATATAAATTTCGCAGAAAACATACAGCAATGTTTTTATTCCTAGAATTACTTAATTTTTATTTATTTATTTCAGGAGCGTTAACATCTGTGGTCATTGGCGACCAGATCCTTCTCAGTGCACTGCCAGAATTCGGGCAAAGTTATCTCGACGTGTAAGATGCTCAATACTGTCCATCCAATCTAAGGTTGCTCGTCCAGCGCGCTACTACAGATCCCATAAAAAATAACCATTAATTATCTTGAAAATATATGATGTTACAAATCGAGGCCTATTAGGAAGGTTGGTGACTCTTCGTTTCACACAAATTTGGCGAAACCAATGTGTTACCCTTACAATGGAAGAAAGGTATGCGGTTGTCCTGTATACTGTGACAGATGCTGTAAATCAGTGACAGTACAAGTTGTAACCACACCACACACGTGTAGCTAGTTAGTAAGGTAAAGACAAGATGTTGTGTACACCACACTTCTCTCTCTATTTCTCTTGTTTTGAATTCACTATACATTTGACCCCTCAACACTTATTTACATTATAAGAGATATCCAGTTGGATTTTTGGCGCCATATTGTTAAATAACAACTTATTTTATTTTATTATCAATTTAATTTTTTATTTAATGTGATTTGATTATGGCGTCAATTAGTTAAATAAAGAAAATGTTGTCTGCGATGGCATTGCCTAACAACGATATAATAATTATTCATATAGTATCATTAAAGAAACATACTGTTGAAAGAGCTACCATGCCGAAGCGTAAAGTAAATATTCCCCTCAAGGAAAACTGTTCCACTTACTCATTTTTCTCAAGAGTTTGTTTGTGTCGCTTGCTTGCGCTAGCTTAATACGAATATATTCCTCTTCAGTCCATTTTTAGAAAAATCTAAGACTTTTAACTGACGCTTCCTGGTAGCAAATGAGCCTGATATCAAACTTTAATCTCAGAAAATCAGAAGAATGAATGTAATCTTGAATATTGTTCCGATAAATAGGTTTGGATCTAAGAACTTAAAGTTTTTTTGCAGTTCAAACGAAGTTGAACATTAAAAATAGGATGATTTAATGCTAAATTATCTACGTAACTTTCATTATCATCTCAATTTTAAATCCAAACTATTTTGAAAATACTATTGAGAAATAAAAGTAACATTTATTTATACATCCTTCTTATTTATTTTTTTCAACGAATAATGTTCTGTTTAGATTTTTTTGATTTTCTATCATTTCAATTTGTAATTTGAAATTGAATAATTTATTGCATAAACATTTTTTCTTTGTTAGTTTCAATCCTATAAATTAAAAACTCTTCTTCTTGTTATATAGAGCTACAGCCCTCGATGTGTGCTTTGGCTTGCAGAACAACACAATTTTGTCTCCGCTGTATGGCAATCTCTAACTTTCTAATTCCAGAATTAGTTTTATGTTAATCTTGTTTTCAAATAACTTAATTAGTTGATTCTTGTAATCAACTTTATCAAAATTATTCTTGGTTTAACACCTCCGACTCTTTATTCAACTAATTTTTTTCCTCTCTCTTATTTAAAACTTGGCATTTTTTACATATAGTCCTTGCAATTATTATCAGAATAACTCTTTTAGACTGTAGTGAATTTGATTCATAACCATTTCCATAAATAAAAAGAGTTCTACCAAAAGAATTTCTTACCCCCCTTTTCTTCATTATACATATGTCTTATCCGCATATAGGGAAGGGATTAGCTCAGTGGTACCGTGCTGGACCAATCAAGCAGCGCTGCCCTTAGATTTTTTCTTCCAAGAAACTCACAGCTCCCTGCTCGGTGATGGGGTGCACTGAAAAGGCTCCAGTAGGCACAATAGATCTATCCGGTCGCAGTGCAATATCCCCTATAACAATCTATCTATCTATCTAGCCACATATAACAGTAGTTATATGTAATTTCTATTAAATAAGTCAATTCAGAAGCTTATGTTCATATTTCTATATCTATTCCTTTCGACATATTCATTGCTAATAGGCATGCCACACGTAAGAGAGAAACTGATCTATCTGCTCACAAAAGATATTAAGAACCTTCTAGACTTAGATTCTGTATACCTTATGATATAGATATAAGATATCAATTGCCTTCCCGTATATTTTTATGAATTTTCCTGACACTATCATTTCTTTTTTTATTTTGAACAGATTCGGGGGGGGGGGGATTACAGCGTTGTACACTTAATAATTCATCATACAAAAATTGTAAGAATATAGCATTTTGAGTTAGATGTTAGATTTATAGAAGGCTAAAATTTATATGTGTAAGTATGTGTGAATGAGTAACGTATGTGGTGATGTAGAGTATGGTTTAGAGTAGGGTAAAAAGACCGGTTTGGCGCAAGGGCTACGGAGCCAAGCCTTTTTTTGGGGGTTGCAAGAACGCCGCGTTCAACGATTTTGAGAAGAATCAGTACAAATTATATAATAATGCAAACTTTGGGAAGACTATGGAGAATGTGCGTAAAAGGATGAACTTTGAGCTTGTCACTAATGATAGCAGATTAATGAAATTAATTGCAAAGCCAACATTCCTCGATGCTAAAATATATGATGAGAATTTGGTTGGTGTTAGGATGGCCAAAACGAGGATATACTTTAACAAAGTTCCGTACGTGGGCTTTTCTATTTTGGAGATCTCGAAGGATATAATTTTCAAATTTCATTACTCCATTATGCTGCAAAAATATGGACCAGAACGGCTTCGTTTAATATATACGGATACGGACTCCCTATTGTACCGTATCAGCACAGATGACATTTTTAAGGATATGCTGGAAATGGAAGATCATTTTGACACGTCAGGATATCATCCAAGCCATCCGAATTTCTCAATTAAAAATAAAAAGGTATTGGGGAAATTTAAGGATGAAGTGGATGGGCGCATAATTACCGAAGTGGTTGCATTGCGTCCGAAGATGTATGCTATTGATGTGGATGGGGATATAAAGAAGCGTGCAAAAGGCGTGCAAAGATCTACGCTTAAGAAACTTGGATTTGCCGATTATAAATCCGTCCTATTCAACGATGTCTCGATGGTAAGCATAATGAAATCGATTCGGTCGGTAGGGCATAAAGTCTACTCCACCTTAATTAATAAACGAAGCCTTTCAGCCTCAGATAATAAACGGTTCATCCTGCCTGATGGAATAAACTCGTTGGCCTATGGACACCGGGACATTTTAGTGCAGGATATTGATGCAGATTAACGTTTGCGTAAACATATTAGACCAAAAAATTAATTTTATGTTTCTTATGATACATTATAAATATTTTGGTATTAATTGATCAAAACAGTGTATTATACCATAAAAAATTAAATAAATGAGTTTTATTAATTATTCAATGTATTATACCATAAACATGTCATTGTAACAAATTGATAATAAAAAATTTGTAAAACAATTATATAAATGAGTTTTTATTCTAACTCCTCAAAAAATATTTATTAGCTGGTATGCATTTTTTAATAGGTATAATGTTAACACCCAGTATCATAATGGTTTGGTGTGATTAAACAGTATATGCTGATAAGACCAAGGATATCTACAATTATGCAATATCTTCTAACCAACTGTTTTTATCTATATATGTCTCGAGTGAGTCATAACAGCGGTTGTGCGGTCTTCTGACCGACTGAAATTCAATTAAAAAAAAATAATGCTAAGTTATCGCATTAGATTGACCTCAAGGTCGAAGATAGGATGATAGCGAGCTGCTCTGCGATATATATGTAAAACCTTCTTATCAGCTTAAATGTTGCGTCATCTTAACTTCCTCTCTCTCTTCCGTTGAAATCTACGTGCTATAATTAATAGGTGTAAGCAGTAATAAAAAAAACTTTTTTAAACACACTACTACAACTAAACAACTAACTTGGAACGCGCTCGTACAACGCACATAAATTTATAGACGAGATCTTTTTCTACATAGGACCGAGTGGCATCGGTGGTCTACTGGTTTAGATAACCGACTGTGAGTGCTGGGTTTGCTGGTTCGATTCAAGGTCATGTAGAAATCTTTTTTTTTCTCTTGAATTTAGGTCTGGCCTGGGGTGGGAGGTTGGGGGCTATCTTTTGAATTTAGGTCTGGCCTGGGGGTGGGGGTGGGGCGCGATTTGGATAATATTTAATCTGATGACGTCATCTTTGAATTAAGCTCATTGATTTGGATGATGGCAGCGGCGTTCTTGCAACCCCCAAAAAAGGCTTGGCTCCGTAGCCCTTGCGCCAGAACCGGTCTTTTTACCCTACTGTTTAG